>JAABKJ010000963.1:0-32069 GCA_011634705.1 Andricus grossulariae
ATGTAGATTTTTGAAGATTTCGAAAAAAGATGCTTTTTAGTAATTTTGAAAGGTTTCAAGAGAATAAGAGTTTTCTTTGAAATATTTCAAAAAATTTCCAAAATTGTCGAAAAAGAATCTGGAAGATTTTAAAACAATTTTTTAAATTTTTCAGATAAAAAAATGGTGAAAAATTCGAATCACTTTAAAAGGTATTAAGAAGTTGAAAAAAAATTTTTTAATGATTTAGAAAAATAATGTAGAAGATTTTAAAGCAAAAACTCTGAATTTTGCAAGATTACACAATTTTTTTAATTTTTCGAAAAATGATTTTTTACTTTGAAAAATTAATTTTTAAATAAAATTGAAAATTATTTCGAAATATTTCCAAAATTAAATCCGGAAAATTTTAACGCAATTTTGTGTATTCTGCAGAATTTTTTAAAAATTTTAGGAAAAATTTAACACATTTTAAACTATATTTAGAAATTTTGACCAATTTTCAAAATAATTTCAAGAAATTTAAAACAAAATGTAGATTGTTGAAGACTTCGAAAAAATTAGCTCTTTAACAATTTTGAAAGCTTTCAAGACAATAAAAAAGTTTTCTTTTAAAGATTCCTGGAAAAAATGTATATGATTTTTTATTTAAAAATATTAATTTCAAGGGAAAATTGAAAAAGAGTTTTAAAAATGTCGAAAAATTTCCAACATCGTCGAAAAAATATCTGCTAGATTAAAAAAATATATATTTTTGAAAATATTTCAAAAACAATTTCAAGAAAATTAAGAAAAAATTAAGAATTTTGAAAATTAAAAAAAGGTGTTTTAAACTTTTGAAGGGTTCCAAGAGAATAAAAAAATCTTCCTAAAATTCGTGGGAAGATTTAAATAACGTTTTAATTGGTAAATTAATTTCAAAAGAACATTTAAAAAGATTTCAGAAGATTTCGAAAACTGACGAACAATAATCTGGAAGATTTTTACGTAAAATGTTTTTATTTTGCAGGATATAAAATGATTTTCTAAACTTTCAAAAAATAATGTAGAAAATTTAAAAGCAACATTTTTGAATTTTGCAAGATTAAACATTTTTAGAAAAAATTCGTGTTAGTTATAGAAATTTTTGGAAGTTTTTTAACGATTTCATAAAATTTGAAACAAAATCGATTTTTCAAGATTTCGAAGAAAACCTTTTCTAAAGATTCATAGGAAATTTAAAATGTTTATTTTTTTAATTTCAAAAATATTTTAATACAACATACCAAAAGATATCCAAAAATATGTTCAAGAATTTGTAAGATTGGTGAAAAATTGTTTTTATTTTGCATGATTTCAAATGAATTCTTAAAATTTCGGAAATGAAAGTAGAAGATTTTTTGCACGATTACCAAATTGAAAAAGAATTCGAGTTTATTCACGAAATATGAAGAAGTTTTGAAAAGATTAAAAAATAATTAAAAAAAGATTTCAAAGAATTCAAAACGATTTCCAAATTTTTTAAACTAAATGTAGATTATGAATATTTCGAAAAAAATTAGGGTTTTAAGAATTTTGAAAGATTTCAAGAGAATAATCAAGTTATTTTAAGTTTTCTGGCAAAATATAAATGATTTTTTATTTTGAAAAATCAATTTTAAGATAAAATTGAAAATTGTTTCAAAATATCTATAATGAAACCAAAATGAATTATTTTCCAGCTTCAAAAAAAATGTAAATTTTTATAATTTAGTTCAATTAAGCCTTAATTTCAATTTGCAATAAGCATTATAAATGTCAATAAAAATAATCTTCAATTGAAATTTACTATTTTCACAGCTTACAATATTTACATATGTCAGTGCTAAAAAATTAATTTTCACTTTGTTGAATTATTATCTGTGATTTTCAACAAAAAAACTTTAGACTTTTAAATTGAAATTTACAATTTTGAACAAATTTAGTTCGAACTTAAGATATCAACTTTCATCAAATCTAAAAAATATTTTCGTCTTTTTAAACAAAAAATAATAATAATAATAATAATCGCGCGAGAAGCGCACGCATTTTTTTCTAGTAATTTAAAACTTGAGATGAAAAAAATAATAATCGCGCGTGGTTCTTTGCTAGTTTAATACAATTATGTGGTTTCTTGTCAAAGTTGCATTTATTTTTTGTTAATTACGCTTGTAGCTCTTTTTTAATTTTTATATTTTCCTTGCAGTTCAGCTTCTAAATTGCTGTGATCCCTGTTATAATATAAAATTAAACCATTGCAAACCCTTTTATTGAAAATTATTTGACTTTTAAGTGAGATTTTAAATCTTAAGGATATACACTACATACAATCAATCTCAAAAGTTGCCAATCTTAAAAATGATTTATAAAATCGAAAAAAATAGATCTATTTTTAACTTCTGCAAATCTTGACGGAGGCTTCTAAACATACTTCAGAAAAAAATAATTCAGGTTAGGATTGTTTATTTAACAATAGTTATTCAGAATTTTAGTTTTTGTTGTATCTTTAGGGAAAGGTTACAATTCTTACTCTATCATAATGATGAAGGCCTCATTTCATTCTTTGAAGGATTGTCCACAATTCTATTTGGGTGGTGTTTATTAAAATTCAATCTTTCATTGTTTGTTGCAATAATAACTAAATAATTTATAAATTATTACTCTTTGATTAAACCCACCCAAATAGAATTGTAGAGCATCCTTCAAAGAATAAAATCAGGCCTTGATCATTAGGATTGAATAAGTATTGTAACTTTTCCCTGAAGAGAAAAACAAAACTATCATTCTAAAAAACTACTGTTGAATACATAATTTTTAACTGAATTATTTTTTATGAATTACGTTCAGAAGCCTCCATCAAGATTTGCAGAAATTATTAACAGTACGTAGTGTACATCCTTAAGTTCAAGTATATTCTAATTAGCTTTCACGTCAGCATTCATCAAGAATCTAAGGAGAACATTGATGAAACGATCCTAGAATAGAACACAGGTGGTCGGAATCGAGACCGAGGATCAATTACTGCCAGAAATTCCTATGCTTAATATCGCGAACGTAATTAAACCGCTAATTAGACGATTATTATTCAATCTTTTCATATTGCGGATATTCGCAGTCAAATTCAAAATTCTCGGCATGATTATCATTAGGTAATAGATCTTACTCATATGTGAGTTCCCTCGACGTAGAAATTCTTGATACGCTTTATAAAGACTTAAAAAATAATCCGAGGGGGGTCCTAGTGGGACAAGAAGGGCGTTTTTTAAACAGGGTTGAGTCAAGACGCCTGTGTCCTACGAGAAACTTCTTTTTGGGTACTTTCACTTTGATTAGATTTAGTCCTCTTTGATAGATTTAGTTCTTTTTAGTAGGTCCTCTTTTGTGTTGTTTTCTCTTTCGAAGAAACATTGTCTTGATTTCCTTTCTTCTATTATTATTCCTTTCTTTTCTTCACTCGTTTTTTCCTTTTGTGGTAAATCCGGAGCCGGAATTATAGAAAAGCCTTTCATTCGTACCTTGATGATGATGAAAGGATGTTCTCACTTCCGGCTCGGTCGAACCCTCACGAAGTCAGTGAAGGACTTCTGCGATTTCTTGCCAGATCCGAGGGCTTAAGTCCGTCCAGAGAACAGTTGGTACTGGAACAAAAAAATATTTTTTCAAAAATTCAAAGAAATTGGTGAAACTTCAAAACCAAGGTCCTAAATTTGCAAACTTTGAAATTGTCTTTTAAAGTCTTCGCTTCTGAAGGTTTCTGTGGAAAAGTAGGTTCTCGATTTTTGAATTTATTTTTGGCGAGGAAGTTCTAAAAATACGAGAAATACATTTTTCCACAAAAAAGATCAAGGGTGACTGAAAAAAAAAATTTAAGTTTTGATGAGTGCTGTCCATTAATAAATTTCTCAACCAGAAAAAAAGCAGAGGCATCACTCCTGAAGCAGTGCTGCCTTCGAAAGCGTTCATGCACAAGTCATCAGTTTCACTTGAAAACTGAACTAATCCAAGTTCAATGCTTTCTGAAATCAATGATGGTAAACTGCTATTTGATATTAGGTAAAGAAAGCAGCAAATTCTAAATATTGTCCAGAAAATGAAAATTTAGACAGAGACAGTGAAGGGAATTCCAAATTACAGAAATTAGAACTTTATACTTTTACTGAACAGAAGAAAAAAATGCAACACGTTTTATGGCACTAAATACAGGAAATTAAATAATGAGTTTTACTAAATTTTTTAATAAAGATGGTATTTTATTAAAAATTTCAATAAAAAAGTGTAGGGATTTATTATAATTGATCTGATAGTAATTTAACTAAGGAGAATATGTAATATAATCTAGTTTTATAGAGTGATAGGGTACAGGGGATAATGGAGATCTCTTCTGTACAATAATTTCTCTCTAGCATTTCCGAATTAAATCTTCTTTTAATTTTACTTCAAATTAATGTGCAGTATTATATATATATATATATAATATGATATACTAAATATAATGTAATATTTCAAACAAAGCCACCAGCCTTGGCCTAAATTTTGAGTACATAAAGTGTACCTCTAAATTTGAGTAAATTTTGATCAACGATTACTGCAATACAATCATTTAGCCCTGTAACTGAGAAATTTGATCTTATTAGAAAAACCTTATTTCCTGCAATATTTTTGTAAATTCATTTAATAATTACAGAAAATTGCAACAAGTCTGTTAGGAGGAGTGTAAAATGGTTGATAAGTTGATATTTTCGATGAATTGTAAATTTAATGACATGATCTGATACAGCAACAATTTCAATACACAGAAATATTCTGGAAATAATTCCATGACACTGGGATCTTCTTATTGTAAACCCTCATTTTCTTAAAAAAATGCAGAATTTTTATTTCTCAAAACAGGGTTATAAGCGGGTCAGTCTTTAATTATCATTTATCAATACTTGTTCCTTAATTAAAAACTTTAATTGAGAAAGCGATATGTGAGGAAACAACATGAAAAAGAACATTTTAAACAAATTTAATGTTTCGATATCTCCATGTTGAAAATTTTATTTAGAACTATTTTTAATTCATTTATATTTCTTTGAATACACAGAATTCTCTGAATTCTCTGATGTTCTAAAATTCTATGAAGTCCTTGAATTTCGTTAATTCTCTGAAATTCTTCAATCCTCTTATTTTCCTCAATTGAAGGATTATTAAGGGCTTCAAGGAATCCCAAGGGCTGGAAAATAATACAAGGAATTCAGGGTATTTGAAAGAACTTTAAATTTTTTCAAATTCTGTTGACCTTTTTGAGAACTTCTGAATTATCTGAATTTCCTAAATTATACACTTCCTCAATTTCTTAAACTTCCAAAATTCAAGAATTTTAAGGACTTAGAGGAATCCCAAGGACTTCAAAATAAGGTGAGGAAATAAAGAAATTTAGAAGATTTCAAAGGAATTTAAGGTTAATATAAAATAAAACTCTGACATTTTTGAACTTCCTTGAAACCTTTTGAATTACGTTAATACTCATATTTTCTGAACTTTCTGAATTCTGCAAATCCCCCGAATTCCGTAATTTTCTTGAATTCTGTAAATTTCTCAAATTCCTTGAAATCTCCTTATTCCTCGAAATCGCCTAATTCTGTAAATTCTCCTAATTCTGTAAATTCTCCTAATTCTGTGAATTCTCCTAATTCTGTGAATTCTGCGAATGTACTTTATTCGGTGAATCTTCTTTATTCTGTGAATTCCCTGAAAATTGTGAATTCCTTGATTTCTGTGAATTCCCTGAACTCTCTGAAATCCGTGAATTCTGCAACTTCTTTGAGTTATGCAAATTCCTTAAATTCTGTTGATGCCCTGAATTCTCCTAAGTTTTCAAAATTCCCTGAATTCTGTAAATTCCTTAAATTCTATGAATTTCTCAAATTCCTTAAACTCTTGATTCTGTAAATTTTCCTTATTGTGTTAATTCTCTTAAATCTGTCAATTTTGTGAATCTTCTCTATTCTTCATTTTCTGAAGTCCCGGAATTTAAGGATTCCGAGGACTTCAAGGATTCCAAGGACTTGAAGGAATCCCAAGGACATTAAAATGAGGTAAGCAAATGAGGCAATTTAAAAGATTTTCAAGGAATTTAAGGTTAATAAAAAATAAAACTCTTCGACATTTTTGCACTTCCTTGAAACCTTCTGAATTATGTGAATACTCATATTTTCTGAACTCTCTGAATTCTATGAATTTTTTATATCCTATTTATTCTGTCATTACCCTAAGTTCTATGAATTCCCTGAAAACTGTAAATACCTTGAATTCTCCTAATTATGCGAATTCTTCTAATTCTGTGAATTCTCCTAACTCTGTGAATCCTTCTCATTTTTTGAATTCTCCTAATTCTACGAATTCTCCTAATTTTGTCAATTATTCTGATTATCTGTCTTCTAATTCTGTGAATTCTTCTAATTCTGTGAATTCTTCTAATTCTGTGAATTCTTCTAATTCTGTGAATTCTCCTGATTTTGCGAATTCTCCTAATTCTGTAAATTCTGCGAATCTACTTTATTCTGCGAATCTTCATTATTCTAAGAATACCCTGAAAAATCTAAGTTTTCTAAATTCCCTGAATTCGGTAAATTCCTTAAATTCTGTGAATTTCTCAAATTCCTTGAACTCCTGATTCTGTGAATTTTCAGAATTCTGTGAATTCTCTTAAATCTGTTAAGTATCCTAATTCTGTCCATTTTGTGAATCCTCTTTATTCTGTAATTCTTCGTTATTCCCTGAATTCTATTAATTTCCCAAATTGGAGGATTTCGAGGACTTCAAGGACTCCAAGGACTTGAAGGAGTCCCAAGGACTTCAAAATAATGTGAATAATCAATGAAATTGAGAAGATTTTTAAGGAATGCAATAATTATGCAAAATAAAACTCTTTCATGTTCTTTAATTATATGTATTCCCTGAATTCTCTAAATTCCTTGAATTTTGCGAATGCCTTGAATTCTGTGGATTCTGCTAATTCTGTGAATTCAGTTAATTCTGCATATTATCCTGATTAT
Organism: Andricus grossulariae; assembly: GCA_011634705.1. Taxonomy (NCBI): domain Eukaryota; kingdom Metazoa; phylum Arthropoda; class Insecta; order Hymenoptera; family Cynipidae; genus Andricus; species Andricus grossulariae. Next base: position 7,017 of record JAABKJ010000963.1, read on the forward strand.
GTGAGTTCTCCTAATTCTATGAATTCTTCTAATTCTGTGAGTTCGCGTAATTTAATGAATTCACGTAATTCTGCAAATTCTCTTCATTTGGGAATTCCTTCAATTCATAAAATTCTGCAAATTCCTTGAATTCCCTTAATTCCCTAAATTTAGTAATTTCTGTGAGTTCCCTGAATTCTGTAAATTCTGTAAATTCACTGAATTCTGTAAATTCGGTAATTCCCCCCAAATATGAACATTCCTTGAATTATGTTCATTCCTTGAATTCTGAACATTTATTAAATTTGGTACATTCCTTAAATTCTGCAAATTCCCTGAGTTCCTTAAACTCTCCATATTCCCCTAATTCTACTAATTACCTGAATCCTCGGAATTCAAGCATGCCGAAGACTTTAAGGAACCCAGGAACTTCAGCATAATGCAAGGAATTCAGAGGAATTCAAGGAATTTGGGATAATTCAAACGAATTCAAAGTGAAATCCAAATAATTTCAAATAATCTACTATAACGGACGGTATTAATTACTAAGCATGTCTGATGTTTTCTGCCAAAGTGGTTATTTCAGATGTTGACTTCGATATAGGTTTTCTTAACATGGAGATATCGATTTTTCTTCAGAAAATTTCGCTTTCTTTCCAATTACATGGATTTTTTTTTTAATGTCTAAAAGGAATACAAAATTATCAAGATCTTTGGAATGATTCATTAGATAAATTATTAGAACTAATATCCTTCTATTAGAATAAGATCTAAAAAGGTAGAAGACCGAAACTTAAACTTCGTTCCATTTCGTTACTGTAAATTAAAAACTACTGGGTTTTCATAAAAATAACGGAATCAAAAGTTTATATTATTGGATGAAATGAAGTCCCATAAAAATAAAAAAGTGTCTAGGTTTGTGAGATCCCAGTGTTATGTTATTGTACTTCCAGAAGAGCTTTTGCAACAAGTCTTCAGCTTAACACTCGGTGCATCATCTTAGATGCAACGAAGCTTTTGGCCTCCTCGTGCATCCGTCGATGGCATAGATATATATGTATGTGATAGAGTCACGTGCTTATTGATTTTAATCACGAGCAGATGCAAACTGCGAGAAGGCAAGAAAGCTGAGACAGAATACAGAGGCAGAGACAGAGAGCAGTGTTTATCGCAGAGTACGTATCAGACATCATCGTACTCGAGAGAATTGGTTGGCAAAGGAACAGAGAGATCCTTACACTGTAACCAAGGGTCAGTGGGAAGGCTGTCCCGATGGCTGGAGTGATGGAGAGAGTGTTGGTTGTGGTGGTCCATTCAGGTTCAGGCAGATGGGGGGTAGTTGTCTTACCATGCCACTAATAGATTGCTGGAGAATTCCTTGCTGTGATGCATTTGATGAAACTGAGGGTCGCCGAGACCCACGAATACTGTTCATACTCGAGCTCAGAAGGTAAGGAACGCTGCTACTTGTGATCGGCATTCCACCCTGGGAAGCATCGACGGGATGCACAATTGCACAAAATTCATAGATTCCGATCATCATTTCACAATCATATTTCATTCAGCTCTTATCAACCAAAAATTATTCAAAGTAGGCGTCGTGCGCCTACAAAAAAGGGTTTCGTAGCCTATTGGGACGTTCATTAAGTCGTTCGAGTCTCCCCATCCCATACTTTCCATCCCCTAGTCCTCCACTTTTCGGCTACTTCCCCTCCCGCCATCAATTCCCCTACTTCGAATCCTTTTTCCTACTTCTATCACCTCCTACTTCCCATCCTCTCACTTCCCCTGCTTCCCTCACAACGTACATCACCTTAAGTCTCCTCTCTTCCCCTTCCGGGCAAAAAGTACGACGTAACCCTAAGTAGTAGTACGAAACCCTAAAATCCTAGGTCTAATTGTATAAAAATAAGTCTAATAAGTAGGTTTCGTAACCTATTCAAATATATCATATCAAATCAAATATAATGGTCACCTACTTTTCTCTTTCTCTTTACCCATCCCCTCCACTAATTGCCTCCTCCTTTCCCTTTTCACATCTCCTTCCCTCACTCGATCACTTTCTCCTCGCACCATCCCTTCCCCTCCCCTAATTGCCTGCTCCTTCCCCTTTTCACATCTCCTTCCCTCGCTCGACCCCTTTCTCCTCGGTTTATCCCTTCTTCTTTTTCTTGCCCCACCCTCACCCACATCTTGCCCCCCTATCTTTTCCCTCTCCTTATTTTCCTTTCCTCAATCCTCTTTCTCACTTGAATAACCCATGCTAACCGTCACTAGGAGAGTGTTATTCCTAGCACATCAATATTTGCGGCAGCAAATCGTCGCATAAGGTAAACGTACCTTCATGAAACAAATTTTAAGGAGGTTTTGAGATTTTCATTAATTTTAGAATGATAGTAGAATATATTTTCAAAATGTTTATATCAGTGAATGGGCTGATATTTTCTAAATACGAAACGCCTATTAAAAGTTTAATTTATTCTAAGCAAAGTTATTATATTCATGAAAAAGTGGAACGACCTATATATTTATATTAATGTGGCTTATTTTATATTATTTTATATATTAAATCGAACTAAATAATATAATGAACTTTTATTTACATTTTTCATGGAGATAAATATGTTAAATAAAAGTTTTCGTTAAAATTGACCAACCTAACATATAAAGGGTAGTTTTCATGGACGAAGTGGATCCAATTTTATTTTTGCTGAAAAATGTTTGTTATAGGGAATTAGTTTTTATTTAGATGAAAAAAAAAATGAAAAGCCATGAAGAATGAAGTCAAAACTTCAGAAACTTGGTCAAAGTTAAGTGTAAATTCATATTTTTCCTTAAAAATTAAAGAGTTTGTGTCAATTTTATTTTCTCTGTTGACTAGAAAGTATTTTTCAATTGAAAATTCAACTATTCTTGACAATTTGTATTTTTCGGTTGAAATAAACTGTTCTTTATTTAAAATTAGAATCTTTTTTTTCAAATTTTAATTATATTTTATTGTTCGTTGAGAATTCATTTTTTATTTGAAAATGCCACTCCTTGGTTAGAAGTTAAACTCTTTTGTTAAAAATTAATTTTTATCGTTGAAGATTCATAATTTTAATTGAAGATTCATCTTTGATTGAACATTGAATTACCTTGCTGAAAATCAATTTTTCTAACTGAAAATTTAACTATTTTACTTAAAAATTCAACTATCTTGTTGAAAATTATATTTTGTTGTTATTAGAAGCTATTTTTTCAAAACAGAAAATATTATTGTTTGGTTAAAAATGTATCATTTTTGGATTAGAATTCAACTATTTGATTGAAAATTGATATTTATTATGCAAAAATTGAAATAATTGGTGGAAAATTTGTGTACCTCTTTGATATAAAATTCAACTATTCCAGTTAAAGATTCATTATTTTAGCTTAAAATTCATCACATTGGTTGAAAATCTTTTTTTTTTCGTTGAAAATTAATTTGTTTGACTTACCATTCAAATATTCCATTTCTAGTTGAAAATTCGTCTCATTTTTTGTAAAACTCAACTATTGGTTAAAAATTTATCATTTTCATTTGTATTTTTTTTTTATTTTTGTACAAAATAAATCTTTATGGTTGAATATGCATTTTTTTGGTTGAAAATGCAACCATTTCAGTTGAAGATTCATCATTTTATTTGAAAATTTATCACTTTGGTCGAAAATTGAACTATTTTGTTGAAAATCCGTTTTTTTTTTGTATTAAAAATTAATTTCTTTTACTTAAAGTCAATAAAGAATTTTTTTTTAAACTGTTTCATAATTGGGACATGTTTCATGATAGGTACCTTTACCTTAGTGGGGCAAAAAAGCTTTGGTAGAAAATTAATTTTTAGCCCACATTATTCATTCAATATAAAGGTTTTTTTTTTTAATGAAGGATTTGGAAATTTTGAAAAGATTTGTGTGTTTCGATTTTTGATCAAAGATTTTATCAAAGACTTGATTGATTTCTTATTCAACAGCAAAATTGCCTTTTTCAACTTTTTAGTAGTATCATTTTTTTAAGATTTTCAGATTTATGAAACAAAGTCTTATACACGTGTTGAAACTATTTAAATATAATTTGGAGTAGGTGAGAATAATTTGAAAAAATTGTTTAGTACTTTATAAACAAATTATTAAACAGAAGCTATTTTTTGTATTTGCAATATTTAGCTCTTTCGAATGGCAAAACCTTGAATTTTTTATGAAAATTGTTTAAATAATTTATTATTCTTCTAAATTTGTAAAGTATCATAGCAAAGAGTCACCGGAAGTGCATTCGTAGTTAACTCCGTAAACAACAAATATTATTTATTTTCCAATCATCGTAATTGAACATAAATTTCTCTCACATTTTATACCAAAACTTTGGATTTGAATGAGCTAAAGATTGCCAATCCATAAAAAAAATTTTTTGTTCCTCAATTTGTTTATAATGTAATAAACCATTTTTTAAATTCTTCTTATCCACTGGAAATTATTTTTAGATAGCTTTAGCACAAATATGAGACCTATTTTAATAAATGAAAACATCTTTTTAAAAAAGTATACTTAACATAAAAAAATATCAATTTTGACGTTAAATAAAAAATTAACCCAATTTTTCATCAAAACTCGAAATAAACAAATTTTTTCGAAATTTAAAAACCTTTATTGAAAGAATGTCCAAATCGACTGTGGTGCCAGCTAAATATTGATTTGTCCACAAAAACTTCGTTTGCCCCAAATTCAATTTTCCCCAATATTTATTTTACCTAAAATCTTCTGACAAAATAGAAATTTCCACTAACATAAATGAATATAATATATGAATACAACCCTCTGATAGAAATGAAAATTATATCAAATAGTAAAAATTAGTTCAATTGTCAATTATATTAAATTAAAATTAGAGCAAACTGCTATCTGGTCTAATGATTTCAGGCAAAATTAATATCAGTTATTATATGTTTTGGGTAATATTCATGCTCCTCCATATGCACAATTAACAAAATTAAAAATACCGAAAATATATTTTTCCCACTGAACCATGGATTGGGGTGGAAGAGAAAAGCCTTTATTTTTTTCTCGAAGTCCTACAAAATATTTCTTTTGTTCTCAAATCAACCCCTGATTTCTGACAGAAAAAAAAAAATATTGAAGGGTCCCCCTAGTCCGTTTTTGTGAATAAAGTGTTTATTTTATTCAAAAAATCTCTGTTTGTGTATTTTTTCTTCGACATGCATAAATTATACTCTTTTGGGTAAAATAAATCACTCAAAGTTCTCGCAGTATGACAAATATTAAGAATATTTCAATGAGATTATTGTAAATTAAGATATGTAAATGATCGTTATTACAAAAAAGCTTCTATGTTCAAACTTTAAAGGAATGGTAGCGAATTGAAATATAATAATCGTTACTCAACAAATGAAAGCTTACGTTTAAAGCTTTTTTGAAAATATATATTTTAAAAAAAGCTCTAAACGTAATTTTCAAATATATATTTTTGAAAAGCTCGAAAATAAATTTTTTTGGGTAAATAACGAATATTATCTTTTATTATGTAACCATTTCATTATGGGGCAAGCACATAAGCTTTTTCTGTAATATCGATCATTTGGACATCTTAATTTAAGATTTATAATTTATTATTGAATATGTTTGTTTATGAAAATGATCTTTTCATACTTTTTTGTACAAATTTTTCCACCAGTTTATGTTCTAAGAGCTTATAATATTATAATCACTTTGGAAAACTGTATATATTTTATCATATAAAATTGAATTTTATAATAATAGTCTTTACACTAGGGTGGTCAAAAAGTTTTCTTCTCGGAATTTTCATGCATATTGTCGCCAAATTTGTTAAAAGCCACAAAAAAGTGAATGCGTTTTTTAGTGATATTTTGAGTTTCCGCAAACTCCATGAGGTTCAACGCGTATTTCCCATAAGAAAAAAAAAAGTTTTTGTAAATTTAATTCGGAATCGTCAATATCGGGTAAATCAAGTTAAAACTCAACATTTCTCTTTGCAATTTATATAGAATAGAAATTAATAATTATTTTTTCAAATATTACCTCCATAAATCTGCCTTATAGGGTCCAAAAAAAACCCCATATTTGGAAAATTGGGTTTCGTGTGTTTTTAACACTAATTACGATTTTTTGCTATTTTTTGAATACGAATTGTTTCTTATATATCAAATATTACTTTCTATTATTGACTAGATATTTAAATAAAATTTTCAAACAATTTATTATTGCTTTTAGCCAATTTTTTCTTAGAATAGAGTTCGAAAGTCGCAATTTTTTCTGAATTTTCAACTTATTTACTTATTTTTCAGGCCGATTGAGAAAATATTGCGATTCACTTTTGGCCCACTTCTCAATTAGGGTGAGATAGTTATCAACTTATGTTCACAAAGATGATTTTTAGACACTTAATCATGATTTTTAATAACATTTTCTTTGAAAAATATTAGATAGTTGCAGCTTTTTCTAAATGTTCCCCTTTTTGTCAACTTTTTACTTAGAGTCTGTTAATAAATATTTAAATTCAACAAAAATAATTGATTAAACAAATTATTATTGTTTATAACTATCCTTACCTACATTAATGTTATATAATTGCCGTTTTTCTGAAATTTTTAACTTTTTGACCACTTTTTACATCGTCAAATAATAATTAATACAAGCCAACAAACACAATTGTCTTAAAAAAATTGTATGGTTTATAACTATCTTTTCTTACAGTGATACTAGAAAGTTCCGGGGTTTTTTGAAATTTTTAGTTATCCTTTGGCTTTTCAGTCAGGAACAAATGATACATTTTAACATTAATTTTTTAAAAAGGCTTTTAGTGACTAATTCAAGCAACATTTACATTTAATATGATCCATACAGAAAATTTTAAGTCTATTTGCGAAATCTTTTATTTCAGAAAAAAGATATTGCCAAAGAAGAAAGTTACTGTTTAAAGAATGATTCTCTTATTATTTATTAATTACTTTTTCAAAAACTAAAAAGCCAAAGCAAAGTTGAAAATTTAAAAAAAATGCGACTTTTTAGCAATTATCTAAGAGAAGATAATTATAAACAATAAAAATTGGTTGAAACAATTATGTTTGTTGTATTTTATTAATTTTGACCACGCTTCATGTAAAAAGTGGACAAAAAGTAGAATATTTCATGAAAAAACCGCAACTTTCTAGGATTATAAAAAAAATAATATCATTGGAAATAATAACAAATTGTTTAAATAATTATTTTTGTTACCTGAAATTTATTATTAGCTTACATTATTTGAAAAGTGGACAATAAGTGGAACATTCTAGAAAAAACTTCAACTTTCTAGCATTATTCTAAGAGAATATTATTATAAATAATAATTTTTCAAACAATTATTTTTGTTGAATATAATTAAATATTGTCTCGCTCTAACTGAAAAGTTGAAAATAAGTTGAAGAATTCGGGAAAACGACGATTTTTTAAAATATAATCTAACAGAAAATTGATAACAACAAGGATTAATTATTTTAAAAATTTATGTTAAAATCTTATTATCAGTACAAAGTAGTAGTTCATGCATTAAAAACAATTTGTATTTTAAAAACTGCAAAAAATTATAATTAGCATCAGAAACTCGCAAAACCCAATTTTTCACTTACGGGGTTTTTTTGGGACCCTATAAAACAGACTTACAGGGGTGATAATAAAAATGTAATTATTCATCTGTATTATATAGCTAACTGTAAAGAAAAATGTTGAGTTTCAACTCGATTCACCTAATATTGACGATTCTAAATAAAATTTACAAACACGTCTTTTTTTATGGGAAGTACGTGTCAAACTTCATGGGGCTTCCGGAACATCGAAATATCTACAATGTAAAAACTTGGCCAAGTAAAATTAAAAAATAATAATTAACAATGATTCATTACAAGTATTGTAAAGAAATTTTTAAAATATTTTTGGAAGAATTAAAATCTGAAAAGAAAATGTAGAAAAATTGTTTCGATGCAAATTTTTAATAATATAATAAGGTATAATAATGAAGAACGTAATCAGCGAAAATAGAAGATCTTGACTAAATTCCGCCAAGTTGTTGTTATTAAACAATTTAGTTTGTGAATAATTTTTCTAAATTTCCTTCTCAAATTTAAATTCTACATTTAAAAAAATTATGGATACTCTAGTAATACATTAATGTTAATTATTTTGTCATCATTTTATTGGCCAACTTGAATTTCACAACTTCCTTTAATTGTACTTGACGAAGTTTTTGCACCATGGATGTTTTTAATGGGATACGAATTTTTTCGGGTTCTAACTATTTTTTCTCAAATGCTGGACGACCCTATAAATCTTCTTAAACTAAATTCGAGTTTAGATGCTATTAACGGTAGGGAATCGACCGCGTGAATGAAGGCTTCTGCTTGAGGCTACGAAACCCCCATAAAAATAATATTAAATTAAATTAACCTAAAAGAGTCTTACCGTGGGTGGTGAGAGATTGATGTTCGAACCTCGTCGCTCTTGAGGGCCGGTGCTAGAATGTCGACGAATTGGCAATCCTCCACCAGGGGTACCACCTGGAGAACTCGCACATGATGGTGCTATGCGAATTTTTGGTGTCATCAGGGTATTGTCGGAAAGACGACGGCATGTGAAGGTATTTGCCACCCTCAGGAAGTTATTGTCGTTCGTGGATGAGGTTGAACCGAACCACCAGCTTCCAAACATTCCTAGAATGTAAGAACAAGTGTTTTGATTATTATTATTATTATTATACCATTAAGCTATTTCCCTTTCGGGGTAATCGTGACTCACTCGCTGAGGAAGGGAGTTTCTATGGCTTTTTATGTCTCTTCGAATTGAAGTCTCATTCACACCTTCTAACCACTCTTTCCGCGGTCTGCCTCTGGGCACGCTGCCATTTACTTTACATGGATACATTTGTTTCGTTAGTCATTCATCTTTCATTCTTTCAACATGCCCGAACGATCTCGAAGAATATCTTTCACATACATCAACAAGTGTCTCATCTACAGCACATTCTTTGAGGATTATTTCATTACTCAATTTGTCCATCAGTGTTTTGCCGCATATGATGCGCAGGAATTTCATGTTCATCGCGTTAATTTTACTCTTATCCTTTTCTTGATATGTCCATATCTCGCTACCGTATAGCACAGGCGGTATAAATAAAGAATTCTGTATTGCCCTTTTAGCTTTATTTGATATATTTTTACTTCTGGTAATGGGCCCTGCTCTACCGCTAACCCACGTACCCTCACTGTCTCGAGATCGACACCTTCTTCATCGAAGAAGGCCATTCTTAGACACTTGTCCATGAATATAATTAAATTATAGTTTTACACTTGTTTCGTAGCTAATATTTTAATATTATTAAATTCAAAACCGAAATATTGATTGAAGTCCAAGAATTTTGTGACCAATCTGTATTTAAATTTCCAATTTCAGAACCTCTTTTGTGTTCACCAGCACTAGTTTTTAATGTTCTCCTAGTTGCACCTAAATAATCTTTAGTGCAAAATTTGACCGAATCCATTTTAAATCAGGCAGGGTTCTACACTCGAAATCGCAGAATCTCTCTTCCGATTTTCAAACAAAAATTTTTCTAAAAAATTATGCGTATTTGAATTTTGTGCTTTTTTCAATAAATTCGAATTTTTTTCATAAACCTCTATTACTTTTGACCTCATTGCGAGATATTTATCATTTTCTTTTTTGTTTCAATAGCGTTCATTGTCTTCTTTCAAACTTTCAAACTCCGCCGAAAAATTTAAAAAAAATGTTTGATTAACAAAATGATAGCGGTTTTCCCAAAAGAAAATGAAAAGTAGATTTTCTGAAAACAACCCACCTTTACATTTTTTGAACTTGTACTTTGATTAGAAGAATAAAAGAAGTGAAGGCTTCAAGAGAATCTTTTTTATTTTTGTTTTAATTTTAAAAACATGAAAAAAATATATTTTCTGGAAACCCCCACCTTTCTTATTCTTCCAAATATTTTTGAAAAGTTTTCACTACTAGAAAAACGGCATCTTATCAGCATTATGAGGGCTAAACCACTTTTGAGATCGAGAGAATTTTTTTTCTTAAAAATCTAACTTTTGAATTTTTCTTGTAAACTATGAAGGATATCGTAAAAGAACAAAAAACCTTTTTCCTAGAACTTTTTCAGACGTGCAAATTTTTAGCTAAACATTTTTTCGTATCTGTCATTGTTTCCAAGAAAAAGTAAAAAATTTGATTGCTAGAAAAAAGAATTCTCCTGGCTACAAAAGATATTGAGCAACTATCAAACTTACAAGATATCTTTATTATCAAAGTGCAAGTTCAAAAAAAAAAAAATTGCGAAAATTTTTGAGTGGGTTTTTTGAGAAAATCTATTTTTTCAGAAAAATCGCTATTATTTTGTTAATTCTAAACCGCTTTTAAATTTTCCGGTGGAGTTTCAAAGAAGACGACGACCGATATTAGAATAAAAATAAATAAATGTCTCAATGAGGTCAAAAGGTATAGAGGTTTAAAGAAAAATATTCGAGTTTTTCAAAAAACAAAGCACAAAATTCAAATTCGCATAACTTTTCAAAAAAAATTTTGTTTGCAAATCGGAAAAATACGTATCGCCTAATTTTCCTAAAAAAAACACATGTTGTGTCCCCGAGAGATTTTTTGATTTTATGTGTAGAACCCTACCTGATTTGAAATGGATTCGATCATTTGCATTTTATCAAATTAATAAAAACGGACAAATTTCCAATGCTATAAGTGTCTTACTTCTTGAATTAGGAATTATCTTACGTATTAGTGTTTTTGAAATAAGCATTGATTTCAAATTTTTGTAATGAACTTTTTGAATTTTCACTGAGACCTTTTATGGTAAAGTAACTTGTAATTCATTTTAAGTATCAATCCATATTTTTTTCTTACTAGTGTTATGATAAATCTTACAAATGCCTTCAGTAATGTTTTATAATTGAATGAAAAGGATCATTATTGATCACAAAATAAATTATGTGAATTGTGATTAAGATATCTCCGACACCAAGAAGGTTTTTCTTACCAATTTGTTAATAAATCATGTTCATGGATGAATTTAATACAATCTTCTATACTATTGAATTAATTTAATAAGAAATCAATTTTGTCAGGAGAAACAATGCCAATAATGTGGTCAACGTATCTTTCATAAATAATAGAGGTGAATTCTAATAAATCAAGAACTCTTTTTTCAATATCTTGTAAAACTAAATCAGAAACTGGAGATGAAGGCAAACCCATGAGGAAACTTGATATTTGCTTATAAAATTTTTATAAATAAATTCATTCTCAGTTATTTTTGTCAAGTGATGATTTTCATGATGTTTTTCTTCAATGCAATCTAAAGCAAGATCTAGTGGGATTTTATCAAACATTGACACAACGTCTAAGGAAACTATCGAATGGATTGTAGGTACATAAAAACTTCTTTTAGAATATCTTGAAGTTACCATCCATTTTTTATAAACAAACTAGTGTTATAAACACTGGTTTAAAAATATTTGGAAGAGCATAAGCTTTATAACACTTTTGTGAGTTTTTTAACGGCACATTGGTCATTAACTAATCTTTTGTTTTCCGATCTAATAGCTATATCATTATATTTATTTTCATTTGTTGAAACCATACTAGTTTATATGTTTTTATACAAAATATCCTTCTTAAGAATGTTTTCAACTGTTTTGTTATAGTCATTTCTATGAGCTGCAACATTTAAATTGACCTCACCTGCTTTTACAAATATTAAATCTTAGTGTTCATTTTGAAAATTGTCAACAAACTTGACAAAATTTTGTAAGTTGATAATTCATTTAAATTATTATAATTTGAAACTACTTGAGTAAGAGTTTATCGATTATTAAATTTCGAATCTTTTTCGATATTTTATAGAGAATTCTCAATATTTGCAATCAAACTGTTGATAGGAATTTTATTTATATTCAATGAAACACTGAACTTGTTATATTATTTATGTACGTTGTTAGTCGAAAATTGATCTTATTTGGGTTTTCAAATCTTTATTTTACACTTTTAAGAAATAACATAAAAGTTTTGAAATCCGTTGAAATTCTTTCAGCAAACCTTGATATCTTGTCATCTTATAAAAATCCCTTGAAATCTCTCAAATTCATTACATTTCCACAAAACTCGAATCAAATCGCATTAAAAATTCTGAAGCCTATTATATAATTTAAAATTCTCTAAAAAATGATGAAATCTTTGAAACCATCTTAAATCTCTTCAAATCCACAAAATCAGATAAAGGCATTCAAAATCCCTTGAAATCTTTGATAAAAACTTTCTAATTCATTAAAATCTCTTAAAATCTATAGAAATGTCTTGCAATCCTATAGAATTTTTTATTTCATTCATGAATTATGAAATTCCTTGGAATTTTTGAAATATTTTGAATTTTTTAACTTTTCAATTTGATCACTTTTTAATTCAATAATTTTAGGATAAATGCCGTTCATCTGCACAATTTTTAAATATAAAATTTTAATAAATTAAACAACTTAAAGATTTCTAGTTCAGAAATATAAGACCAGGCTATTATTTTCGATGCTCAGAGTTGAAGATCGAATTATTAACTTTGTAAATGTTCAAAATTATATCATTTTAAGCAATTTTAAGTTAGATACATCAAAAATGTTCTTTAAACTGAATATTTTTTTAATTCGAAGTTACATTTTTTTAATTTTAAGTCGTTTTAAATTGATAATTGTGTAGTTGTTTATGCATAGAAATTCGGCACATTCACATACAAATTAAAAATATCCAACTTGCAATAATCAAAATTGTAACGCTCACTGTAACAATTTGACATTTTAACGACTCAAGGCTTTCTATTTCAAACAATTCAGTTTCAAACTGTTTGGATTTGAATATTTGATATATAATTGCTAATTTTAAATGAACAATTAACTAATGCTGAATAGTAAAAAGTTTTTCTCTTTTTAAAATTGAAAACTTTCAAATTCAATAGGTTAAAAATGAAATATTTAAAATTGAAACAATATTTGAATACGATTTGAAATTTAATGAAGCCGTTTAATTGTGAATCTAATAATTTCTAGTTAATTCAAAATTTAAAATAGTTTATAAAGTTTCAATTGGACGTTTACATTTGTTGAACTACTTACGCTTTCGAATTGAAAGAATTTAATTTTCAACGTTAAAATCCGTAAATTGTTTAATTTTTAACAATTTCAGAATCGTCTTGTAAAATAAATTATTTTGCAATTTTAGTACTCGAACTGCAGTCCAATTTTAAAAATCATTAAATAATTTATATTTAGAGTGGATCAGCTTGAAACATTTCTATGAAAAATTTTTTATTTCGAAAGCGTTGATTTTTAATTATATAGGATTTTGAAACTGCATTTAAAAATTCTTTTAATTGAAAATGTATGTTTAAAAATTAAAACATGAAGTAAGTTGAAATCAAACTAATTTCAAATTGCATTACATCACTTGATATAAAATTTGTGATATTCCAAGTAATCGGATAGATTTTACTTAAATTTTTTTTTTAATTCTGGGTCAACAAATAAATTCATTGTCTTTCCCCACTCAAGCGGCCACCTTTATAATCCTTCAAAATTCTTTAAAATCTCAATAAATTCCTCAGTATTTTTTTCAAATACACTATATTTTTTTTAATTCTTCGACATTTTTAAAATTCCTCAATCTTCTTTAATGCCGTACATCTTGAAATGTTTAATTATTATTTCTCTCATTATTTCAAAGAATTAACATTTTTTAAAAGAAGTTCTATCTGCTTTTAGAGGATTTCAAATTTTTCAATATTTTACAAGAAATTTTAGGAAATATTAAAAATTCCAAGATATTTTACGGAATTTTTAAGTATTTCAAGGGATTTGTAGGGACTCTGTCAGAGATACGCGATTTTGTAGAATTTTTAGATAATTTAAATATTTAAAACACAATTTTCAGGAATTTGAAAAATTTTAGGACATTTTACAAGATTCCAAAAAATGTCAAGGAATTTTAAAAGGGTATCAATGCCTTCCAGAGACGGAATTCGAGGGATTTCTATGGCTTTTATAGGATTTTATGATTTTTCAGCGGATTTCCATGATTTATACTTTTTAAAAGTAATTTTTCTGTTTATAAAATTTCAATTTTTAATTCTTAAAGATTCTGCGGAATTAACTGATATTTCAAAGAATTTCACAGGATTATAGAAAATTTGAAGATATTTAAAATTTTCGAAGGAATTTCAAATGTTTTTGTAATATTTAAGAAGATTTGAAATATTTTGACAATTTCAAGGAATTTCGCAATATTTGAGAGATTCATAGGATTCAAAAGAAATGAAAAGATTTCATAAGGTTATAAGGAATTTCTATAGATTTTTTGGGCTTGAAAAAAAAATAGGAATTGAAAAATCAGGGATTTTATAAAATTTCAAAGCTTATAAAGTATTTAGAAAAATTTGAAGGAATTTCAAAGAATTTCGAAGATTTCAAAGCATTAAGCGATTTTATAGGATTTTCAGGGATTTTAAAAATTTAAAAACAAATTTGCAGGGATTTGAAAGATTTTAGGATATTTTACAAGATTCTGAAAAATTTCAGGGGATTTGAACTTCCTTTCAGGAAATGAATTTAATTGATTTTTATGTATTTTACAGGATTATATGGGGTATCAGAATATTTCAAAAATTTAGAAATTTTTTAGTAAACTTAAAAAGGTATTAAAGATTTCAAATTGTTTACAAGATTTCAAAATATTTCTATAGGGATTTCAGAATATTTGAAGGATTTAACCAATTTCAATGTATTTTTAAGAATAATTTTCAAAGATTTTGGAAAAAATGATATTTCACAAAATTTCGTAGGATTATAGAAACTATGAAAATATCCAAAAAATTGAAAGGAATTTCGAATGTTTTCGTAAAATATTTAAAAAGATTGAAGAGATTTTAGAGCATTTTAATAGAATTCAAGCCGTTTCAATAAATTTTAACGAATTTCAAAACTTTTAGTGTATTCAAGAAAAAGCAAAAAATTGCAAAAAGTTTTTAAACATTATAGATTTAAAGGTGTTTTATGCGATTTTATTCAAATATTGTGGCATTACTAAGGATTTCACAAGATTTGAGGGATCTTATAAATTTCAAAGGATTTTAAGAAGTTTAGGGTATGTTGCAAAATTCATAGGAATTCGACAAGATTAAAATTTTTTTAATGGTTTTGAAAGAAGTTCACACGATTGCAGAAAACTTCAAAGGATTTCAGAAGAAATTATAAAATTATTTATTTTTTAGAATTTTTAAAAAATTATTATTTTAACTTATTTCAGGAATTTCTACGGATCTCAGTAGAAACTTCAGTAAGATCCATTTTCCCCTCAATAAAATGTTAATTAACTTCAGTTTCTGTTTTAAAACAGAATTAAAAAACTAAAACAAACTTCTTATGCAGTAAATGCAAAAAATTGTCTCTTAGGATATTTTAGTTAAAATTTAAACAATTTCTCAATTTCAATTCTTCAATTTTCACGACATCTATTTTAAATTCGACAGTGAAGTAAATTTTTTAAATAATAATTTTGAAATCTTAATCAAATTACGTACCAGCCATGGAATTCTTCCTTGCCATATTTTCAGCAGAAGCGGTCATCGAAATTGAACCTACAGAAAATCAAGAAAACTCCTTTATATGACTGGATAAAAGACATTTCAAAAACTTGGAAACACTTTTCAAAAAAATTGAATAAATATAATTTTCTTTTCTTTTGCTTCAGATTACCGATTGAATTTTTCCTGGCCATATCTTCTGCTGAAGATGTCTTCCTCTGCTCAATACGAAGATTAGGAATATTGAAAGGTGGAACATGCATGTTGTCTGTACTGCATTGGTGTCTTAAAGGTCGTCGCATATCTGCATCCAACTGTAATTTGTTCCTTTGGTTTCTGAAATTAATAATATTAATTGTAATCAAAAACTTTAGGGTCATTTCAAAAAATACGTCACCCTACCAAACAGTTGCATTTTTAACGAAAGACTTAAATTTTCAAGCAAAAAAAAAAACAAAAATTTAGAAGACAGTTCAATTTTCAACCAAGAACTTTTCTACCAAAAAAGAGGAATTTGCAATCAAAACAGACGAATTTTCTAACCAAATAGATGAAAGATAAAAAAAATTACCAAACAGTTGAATTTACAACCAAACAGTTGAACTTTTAGGCGAAAGGGACAAATATAATTCATAATAAATCTGGGAAATTTCAAGAGCATAAGAAAAAGAAGTCATCGGAAAGATATTCTTAGTTAATTCAGTAAAAAATTCACCCTTTTCGTTGAAAAAATTCTAATTCTTATTTTTGTTATGAAAGTTGTTCAAATGATTAATAATTCTTGCAAATTTAAAAAACAACATAGAAAATAGCATCGGAAAAACAATCTTAGTTAACTCCGTAAAGAAATTGTATCTATTCCTTAAAAAATACCCAAACTCGGAATGTATTCATGAAAAATATTTAAATAATGAATCATTATTGTGACTGTGCAAAGTACTGTACATAATTCTCATTCGAAATACATACTTTTTTGCTTCCGTAAAAAAATTGAGCCGATTCCTTTGAAAATAGACAAACTCTGAATATGTTCAGGAAAACTGTTTAAATAATTAATAATTATTATGAATTTGAAAATTATGGTAGGAAATAGTCTTTGAAAAGGCATTCTCAGTTGCCTCGCATTTGCTGATAAAAATTGTTTAAATAATTAATAATACTTGGGAATTATAAGGTATAAAAGAAAAAAGTTATCGGAAAGATATTCTTAGTTAATTCTGTACAAAAATATAGCCTACTCGTTGATAAATAACCAAACTCTGAATTTGTTTATGTGAATTGTTTAAATAATTATTTGTTCTTTCAAAATGTAGAAAATACTTGAACTCTGAGTATGTCTATGAAATTTTTGTAACTAAATAATAATGATTACTAATGTGCAAAGTAATGTAGGGAAGTCTTATTGGAAATACGTACTTTCTTGCTTCCGTAAACCAATTGAGCCTATTAGTTTCAAAACAGCTTAACTCACAATTTGTTTATAAACATTGTTTTAATAATTAATGATACTAGATAATTTACAAATTATCACAGAAAAAAGTCATCGGAAAGATATTCTTAGTCAATTCTGTTAAAAAATGTTCGTTGACAACTAGCTAAACTCTGAATTTATTCGTGAATATTGTTCAACTAATTATTAATTATTGCATATTTGCGAAGTATCGTAATAATCTTGATTCACTAAGCTAATTGATCCTTTTCGTTGAAACATGGCCAAGTTCTTTATTTCTTTATGAAAATTGTTCAAATCATTAATATTTCTTGGAAATTTGCAAAGCATCATATAAAAAAGTCATCGGAATGATATTCTAAATTTTTGAATGAAAATGGTTTAAGTCATGAATAATTCTTGTAAATTTACAAAGCAAAATAGAAAAGAGTCATCAGAAAGACTCTTCACAGCATCATAGAAAAAATTAATCGGAAAGATATTATTGATTGATTCTATAAAAATAGCCTATTCATTGAAGATACCCAAACTCTGAATATGTTTATAAAAACTATTCAAATAATTAATAATTATTTTAAATGTGCAAAATATTGTAGAGAATAGTTATTGGAAATACATTGTTTTTCGATTCCCTAAACTGATTGATCCTGTTCGTTGAAAAATGGCTGAGCTCTTAATTTGTTTATAAAAATTGTTTAAATAACTAATAAATCTTGTAAATTTGCAGAGCAATATAGAGAAAAATTATCGGAAATATATTCTTATTTTTTTCTGTTAAAATTGAGCCTACTTCTTGAAAAATACGCAAACTCTGAATATGTTTATGAAAATTGTTTGAATAATTAATAATTATTATGAATTCGCAAATTACCGTAGAAAAGAATTATTGGAAATACATTCTTGGTGATCCCGTAAACAAACTGAGCCTAGTCATTGAAAAATGGCCGAACTCTTCATTTGTTGAAATAATTAATAATTATTGTCAATTTTCAAAGCATCATCCAAAGTTCATCGGAAAGATATTCTTAGTTAATTCTGCAAAAAATTGAGCCCATTCGTAGAAAAATAGCCAAATTCTGAATTTTGTATAAAAATTGTTCAAATTGTTAATAATTATTGTAAATTTACAAAGCGACATAGAAAAGAGCCATCGGAAAGATATTCTTAGTTGATTCCTTACACAAATTGTGACTTTTCTTTGGAAAATAGCCAAACTCTGAATACTTTTATGAAAATTGTTGAAATAATTAATAATTATTATATATTTGCAAAGTATCGTAGAAAATAGTTATTGGAATTACATTCTTTCTTGACACCCTGAAATAATCTATCCTATTCGTTTAAAAATGCAAGCTCATAATTTGTTTATGAAAATTGTTAAAATAATTAATAATTCTTGGAAATTTGCAAAGCATCATACAAAAAAGTTGTCGGAATGATATTCTTAGTTAATTCTGTAAAAATGTAGCCTATTTGTTAGAAAATAGCCAAACTCTCAATTTTTTAATGAAAATTGTTTAAATTATTATTAATTCTTATAAATTTTCAAAGCAATATATAAAATAGTCATCAGAAAGACTCTTCATATCATCATAAAAAAAAGTAATCGCAAATATATTCTTCGTACATTCTATAAAAAATTTAGCCTTTTCGTTGAAAATAGCCAAAATCTAAGTTTGTAAATAAACATAGCAACAGAGTCATAGAAAGACATACTTAGTTGACTCCGTAAACATATTGTGCCTATTCCTTGAAAAATAGCGTGAAAAAATTGAGCCTACTCGTTGAAAAATGGTGAAAATTTTAATTTGTTCATCAACATTGCTTAAATAATGATTAATGCTTTGAAATTTGCAGAGCATTATAGAAAAATGTCACCAGAAAGATATTCTTATATAATTCTGTAAAAAATTTAGCCTTTTCGTTGAAAAATAACCAAATTCTGAATTTCCTTACAAAAATTGTATAAATAAATAAATCATAATTCTTTGGAATTTGTAAACTACTACAGAAAAGAGTAATCGAGAATATATTCTCAGTTAAATCTGTGAAAAAATTGAGCCTATTTGTTGAAAAACAAAATTTATTATAAAGAAATCTTAGTTTTAAATAATTGATAATTCTGGGGAATTTGCGAAACATCATGAAAAAAACTCATCGAAAAGACAGTCTTAGTTGATTTCGTGAACAAATTAAGCCTATTCCTGAAAAATAGATAACTCTGAATTTCCTTACAAAAATTTTTTAAATCATAATTCTTGGAAATTTTCGAAGCAACATAGAAAAGAGTCATCGCAAAGATATTCTCAGTTAATTTATTCAACAAATTGATCCTATTTATTGAAAAATAGACAAACTAAGAATTTGTTTGTAAGAATTGTTAAAATAATAACTCTTGGGAATTTTCAAAGCACCATAGAAAAGAATCATCGGAAAGATATTCTTAGTTAATTTTTTTTAATTGAGCCTATTCGTTGAAAAATAGACAAACTCTAAATTTGTTTATTAAAATGGTTTAAATAATTATTATTTCTTCAAAGTATGCTGAGTATCATATCAAACAGTCACCGGAGAAGCATTCTTAGTTTATTCCGTAAAGAAAATTAAGCCTGTTCGTTGACAGATAGCCAATCTGTGATTTTTTTTTTAATTTCCAAACAGCATCTTCTTTCAAGTAATAGTAATAACATTTTTATTTCTCATACATTCCACACCGAAGCTCTGTATTTCAATGAGCTGAACATTCCCAATCCCAAAAAGATGTTTTGTTCAATAAATTGTTTATAAATGTATAAATGCAAAATTCATCTTTGTAGGTGTTAAATTAAACTACTTGATTGAAACATCGGTGTGAGTTTACTCATCTGAGTAACGGTAACGGTAACGGTAACGGTAACTAAGCTTAGCCGTACTGACTTTCAAAGATAGGATGGTTGAAGTTTTAATCAAGTAGTTCAATTTACCACCTACAAAGATGAATTTTTAACCAACTAATCGAATTCTGAAACAAAAAAGATTAAACTTCTACCAAAAACAGTTGCATTTTTAACCAAATATATAGTTGGATTTTCAAGCCAAAAAGACGAATTTTTTTAGAAGAGAGTTGAATTTTCAACCAACAATTTTTCTACGGAAAAAAATGAATTTTCAGTCCAAAGGACGAATTTTCTATCCAAAAAGACGAAATTTCACAAAAACAGAACAATTAAAAAAATAACAGGAATTTTTTACATAATCGTTGAATTTTCCACTGACGAAGATGAAATTTCAACTAATTAATGGGATTCTTAGACAGAAAAGATGAAATTCCTACCAAAGAAAGTTGCATTTGGAAACAAATAATTGAATTTTTAATCCAAAAAGACGAATTTGTCAGAAGACAGTTGAATTTCCAACCAAGAACCAAAAAAGATGAATTTTCAATCCAAAGGTACGAATTTTCTATCCAAAAAGACGACACAAAAACAGTTGAATTAAAAAAAAAAAACAAGAATTTTCAACATCATCGTTGAATCTTCATCTTACAAAGATGAATTTTTAACCAAATAGTTTAATTTTCTAAAAAGAATGAACAAGCAAACAGTTGCATTTATAACCAAACAGTTGAGATTTCAAGCAAGAAACAAGACTTTTTAACAAAATAGTTGAATTTTTAACAAGATAATTAAATTTTCGAAAAATAGTTGAAAGCTGAACTAAAATAATTAATTAGTGAATGAACAGTGAAGTAGTTAAGATTTTAAATCAAAAGAGATTAATTCTCAACATAAAATATAAAAGTTTATATTTTAGCTGAAAAAATATTTCCATTCGAATTAAAAAACAGTTGAATTTAACTAAAAAAATATGAATTCTGAGAGAAAAATGTGAAAGTTATTTAAATAAAAATTAATTTCGAATCAAAAATAGTGTCATTCGGCCAAAACAGATAAATTTTCAACAAAATAGTTGAGTTTTCTCCCAAAAAGAACAATTTTTAACCAAACTAAAAAATTTTTAACTTTTTTTTTTATTTTTCAAATAAAAATGATACATTTACAACTATAAATGGAATAGTTAAATCTAGAAAAATTTCATTTTCAAATTCATTAATCAATTTTTTTTAATTTTTTCAAATATTCGAAATACGGAATAACTAGTAGCATCACTCGATTCTGCGGAATTATAGTAAATTCATTTATTCGACAATTTTTCCTCCTCCCATTTTTTTACATATAGTATGAATATAAATTCTATAATATGTAATTGTTTATTTACACCACGTCACCAATTGAGTTAATACAAAAATGGCGAAACGAGTAGACTTTGTAATTTTCCAAATATTTTATAACAAAATAATCTTGTTAAACGCTTCGAAGAATTGAAAAAAATTTGTACTTTATTACTGTTGAACCTTCTTTTCGTCTTGTAACCTGTTTCTAGGGTTTCACCGATATGTTTTATGTTAATTAGAGTTTAAGAAAAAACATTTTTGACAAAACAAAATTTCTTATGGCACTTATATTGATTATGACAAAGGACAATTTTTTACTACTTTCTAATTTCATTGTTTGAAAAATAAGTCGAATTTTGAGAAGGTTTTGCTGCTCTCCTGAAAATTTGTTTATAAGCAGATTAAGTTGATATAAAAAAGACGAATTTACAACAAACCAAATAAATTTTCAACAAAAAATGTAAATTTTAATTTAAAAGCTATCAATTAAAAAAAAAGTTAAATCGTAAACCAATGAAATGATTTTATAACAAACTAGTTGAACTTTCAACGCAAAAAGATAAATTTTTAATAAAAAAATTCATAGTTGAATTTCAAACTAAAAAACGATCTATTTTCAGCCAAAATTGAATTATTTAAATTTTAAGTTAAGAAAATTATTTACAACTACAAGAAACCTATTTTTAAGGAAATAGTTCAATCTTCAACCAAATAGTAAAATTTTTAACAAAAAGAGGTGAATTCTGAACCAAAGATATAATAGTTGACTTTTCAATTAATAAGACTGATCTTCCAAGGACAAATATTTGGATTTTCTTATTGGGTTTTTATAATTCACATCGCATTTACGCGAAAAACGAAAAAAGCGGAAATTTGTTGAAAACGGGGGAAAGAAAGAGGAATTCCTTAAAAAAGAGGAAAAGAGAGAAAAAAGATTGTGAATTCTGTATTGAGATGCTTCACTTGCAAAATTAAATCACTAATTTTTATTCTTTCAAGCATTTCGAAAAACTTTCATTCGCATTTATTTCCGTGTGCAATTTCACTTTTTGCACCCCCCCCCCCAGACCCCGGCAGTGTGACCTAGTTTTGAAATACCCCTTAAGAATTATTTTTGTTTTTACTTTTCCATTTTCTTTCTTTCTTTTGTTACCTTTCTATTTGATTGAGCATTTCCTGAAGAACATCCAAAAGCAAATTGAAGTTTTCTAATTTGAGGGCAGGATTTACTGTTTGGGGCAGCAACGATGGCATCACTCTTGTCGCCATCAGATTCACCGAGAGACCGTATTTTTTGTCACTCAACATGAGCCTGTAAATACCTAGCAAATAAAAACACTATTATTCCGATTGCATAGAAATTTAAAAAAATTATATGGAACGTAGTTTTTGGAGAAATTCACTTACTTACTACCCGAACGACAATTTCAGGTTCTTGCAGCTTCACATTCCACAAAAGTGGCATTACCTCGTCAATAATTTGCTGTTTTTCAAGTCGATCAAGAATACTCGCCAAAGCTTTCATCAGAATCCTCAGATCCGTCGAGTTTTTCTCAAAAGCTATTTTTATTTTTGGCAAAATTGTTCTTCGTATCACCAGGTCGTCCAGAAAATGCGTCACATTTGCCACTGCCACAAAGGCCGCACTCTGAGATCCAAGTTTAAAATTTCAAATTAGTTTCAATTTGAATTGCTTGACTGATTTTAATTTCAGTATAAGGATAAAAATCAAAAATTTGATAACTGAAATTTGTACACATTGTGATTACAACTGATGTATAGGTTAGAAAGGATTTTGAGCTAGATTGGCCAATTTTAAGTGGTTTTGTTTTCGGTTCAGAAATTTGAGAAAAAAATTTGTCCATCTTTATATGAAAAAAATTTTTTTGATATTTGAAATAGAACGATACTATATCTGATTTATATGTTCGCGTCTTTAAGACACATTGATCGACCTATTTTGGAACCTTTCGTGGAATACTAGTTCCGATTTATCAGGTTTCAAAGAAATAATTCATTCTTTTTATATAAAAAAAACTTTCTTGATATTAAAATTACTATACAGTACTATATCTGATATATTTGTTCACGTCTTCGAGACGCGTCAAATGACCTATTGAAGAACCTTCCATTCTTCTTATGATACAGTAATACCTGTTTGAATATTTTCAAAATATATTGGTAATGTTGTTTATAATTATCAAAACCGACATTTTGGAACGAGATTCCAAGTTGTTCCTCCTTTTTCTTCGACAATTAATATAATTTGAAAATTAAAAGGTTAAAAGCTTTTCTTTCTTCAATATTGCAGTCCAATAAATACAAACATAAAAAAACGATTATAGTTGTTTTAAAATCGTTTTATTTTCAACGTTTCGGCTCTCACTGCGGGCCTTAATCAGGAAATTTTCCATTTCTAAAATAAATGTTACAGTGAAAACTCGCCTATTCCCCTGCCTTTGAAACGAAACAATTGGAAACGATTATCTTATTCCCTAGCTGGAGGGGGCCCCACCCTTACCGCGAGTAGCTAGTTTATTTTTACCAACGACGTTCATTGGCTGTCCCGTTCTTGTATCGACGCGCCGCCTGTCGTAACTTTTTCAGCCGAAAAGCACGGGAGATTTGAAATCAATAATAATAGAAATAAATACATTCAACATTCCTAGAACTGCTGGCCCACGCAGTTTCTCAGCGCGTAGGACAAGAGACGGTTGCGACTCTCACCTCGGAAGGACCAAGTGCGCGAGTAGTCAGTCGCGTATATTACGCAATATGATGCAATCCACGTGAAAACGGTTCAGGTGGTCTCGACTTATTGCGCAGTTGAAACAGTCGCGGTCCGTTAGTCTGCATACATGCATGAGTGTTTTTCAAGTGTCTTTCAATCAATATTATAGAATCAAAAAACAACGCACATATTTCGCGGAATAGTGAGTTTTGTGGCATGGCGTCGATAGGTGGAAATGCCAGCCGTCAGAAAATCTCTGAAACGTGAAGGTAAGTTATAAAGTTCTGCATAGTGATCTTTTCAAGTGTAAAATGCATTTGCGTAATTCTGTCTCTTCATCCTTTTATCGGTTGAAGACCTTTCTGTTTTACGAAATACAAGCAACTGTCCGAAATTTGAGGTTAGATTACCACTCACCCGACATTTAGGATATTTTATTTTATTTCGTGAAACTAAAAGGTCGTGAATCGACAAAATAATGGAACATGAGTGAGAAAATAGATTCTACACTTGAGAAATATTACTATTTGTACATTTAAGACGTTGACGTTTATAATATTTTCTCGCAAAAGTTGTGTGACGTATTCCTATGAAGTCATAGTAAAATACGCAATTCAAGGCTTCCCGCTCTTCGCGCCTCTTTTTAATTGGTCAGCCACTGTGCGGAGGAGAAAATACCGGGACCGTGGTGGGAGTTGTAACGGCATGTGCCGTTTTAAGAACTAAAGTTTAAGGGCGCTAAGACCCTTTTACTAGATACTGTCTAGACTAGTAATTTCTCGAGTGGAAAAGTTCAAAAAGCTTAAAGTAAAATCAGAATACGCCAAAATGAGCAATTATTAAGATGATTAATAATGATATACGAATATCAACGAAATCATAGATTTATTACAAATGAGAAAACTAAGTTTTAAGTATAGCATCAGGTTTCAATTTGTTAATGTACTCGTTATAGTACTGCGCAGACTCACTGCCTACAGTGAATTGAAGGTTAGAAACTTGAGACATTGAGC
>JAABKJ010000964.1:0-32066 GCA_011634705.1 Andricus grossulariae
TTTTTTTCCACGATTTTGCATGGCACTCAACATTAACAAAAAGTTTGGCGGAACCACGAAACAATCTTTTTTGCGTGCATAACTTTTTGCACCTCCGTCCAGTTGCAAAGGTCTGAATTCTCCTCAAAATGTGTCACCCACCTTTGGAAATTTTGACTTCTATCTCCGCGGAATGTTCCTTAAGCATCTTCAACATCTTCAAAAGTCAAGGTTGGTTGTGATATGGTTCCAGCACCAGAATTCTCTCTTCGGGCAACATCCGGTGCGATGTCTTTTTTTTCTGGACGAAACATTGATGTTAGAATTGTGATCGCTTCCTTGTTTTGATCCATATTCTTCATTTTCTTCTGCTTCATTCTCGGATTCCCGTCACTGATCTCTAGAGCCGACTTAAGACAAATGCGCAAATTTTTTCTTTTGCCTGTCGTTTTTCAACTTAAATCACGCAGACGCTTCCCGAATCAGTTTTTTTTTCGCGTCTATTGGCTCTTCAGTTAGGACTTCTTTGTTAACTTCCTTCTGTTGTTCTGTCTTCAAGTCACCTCGCAATCATTCTCTCTGTACAGCTTTGCGTCAGTCACGGCTAACCCCTTCACGATTCAATAAAGCTAAGCAAACAGCTCAAAGGTACTTTTCTGTTTTTTTTTCTTCAAATTAAAGAATCAAGAAGTTATGCAAGTCTTTGTGTGTCAATATTTTTGATTTTGGGGACGTACCGCACAATTTATCAGGCTCTTACTCTGCGGTGTTCGCTGATATTAGAATTTTTTTTTGACGTTTCAATGGGGTTAAGTAAGAGTTCGAAAATTCCGTTTATCAACTTGAAAAATAAAAAAGTTATGCATCTCATTTTGAATCTAAATCGGCCTTTTGCGGAGTCGCCGTAACATTGACAAGAGTTTTTCTCTGAAGCCGTTGCTTCCTCTAGGATGTTCCTTTCATGATTTAAGGAAATAGCTTAAAAGTACTTTCTGCTTCAAAGAAAATTAAATCCTATTAAGTTGGACCAGAAATCTATCTGTGAACGAAAGTTTTCAGGATTCATGAAAAATTGGGTACATTTAATATATGACTTATTTGTTATTATCAGAAAATAAGTCGTTTATTTCTGCCGGGTCTAGCATAAATAACTAAGGGACCGCTGTTTCTTTAAATTAGGGCTACCTCCATGATCCGCACGTTCGTTAGACCTCCCAAAATTTGTTAGAAAGTCCCTTGTCATGCGCGGTGTCTTGGGCGGCAAACCTGATGATATTTCTGTGAAAATACAACAAAGTTCAAATTTAGTTTAGATAACGATAAGCACGTCTCTTGCTGATAGATTTTAACAGTTTTTTTGTTCGTTTAAAAATGCATTTTTTTTGTTGAGAATTTGCCTCTGGGTAAAAAATTTATCTTCTTGGTTGGAAATTCATCTTTGTACGTTATAAATTCAATTAGTTTGTTTAAATTTTTTTTCATTTATTTTTTTGGGCGCAAATTAAAATGCCTTGTTGACAATTCGTTTTTTAGCTTCAAAGTTCCACTACTTAGTTGCGAAAGCAACTGTTTCTGTTGAATTTTGATTTTACGGTTTCAAAATTCGATTATTCTGAATATTTGTTTGTTAATGCAACTGTTTAGTTAAAAACTCAATTTTTTTAATTCATCTTTTTAGTATGTAATCTTTTTTTGTCGAAAATTCAAGTATTTTGTTAAAAAATGCAGTATATTTCGACATAAAACATTAGGAATTAAAAGCGTTTCAAATCGAATTCAATATGGTATCTAAAATATATTTTTTTAAAGAAATAATTTCTTTATTATTTTCCTATTTTCTTGAAAAATCATCCTATTTCCCCTTTTATCAAAGTATTTTGGGAGTGACCAGACATTTTGCGTACTTTTTTTTTATAATCCATAAATGAAGTCGCCTAAACTTCCGAAACTTTAGTATATTGTGCTTTGATAAAAGGACTTTACTGACATAATTTTAGATTTATATTATATAATATACATGTAGAACAGTGATAAAAGAATATAATTATGTAACGTTATTAATTTTATTCAAACAGTGATACAAGGCAGCATTGTAGGATAAATAAAAAAATGAATTAAAAACTTCCAATATGTGGATTTTAATAACTTTACGAAAGTATTGAAAACTATTTACTTTGTATTTAGTTTAAAAATAAAATTTTCGCTCATATCGCGACAAGAAAGTTACATTCGCTTATTAAATTTAAGATTTGTGAATACGTCTCACTCGATTAAATTACATTGCACTTAATTAAAAAAGAATTTTTCTAGTTTTTCATAATATAATAAAATATAAAAATGGAAATCAAATAATTGAATAAGATTATGTGACAAGTAAATCCTAAAGATCTGTCTAATTATTATACTTAAAAAGCAAAAAGATGATAATGATTTGTTTTCTACGTACGAATAGAATTAAAAATAACGACCAGGACTAATACCCGAGTATAAAAAATCCTCATTCTTTCACAATATAGGATAAACTGATGAAGGCAAAATTTTGAAAACATCGTGACTAATGAGTGTTCTGATGTTTATTGCCTATATACTGTTATAAGATATTTGTGTTTCCCCCTTCCTTAATTATGGGGCTCTCGAAGTAACAAATTATTTTACCTTCAGTGACTCAGATAATTTTTGTTCGAGGTTAACGTGGATTAAAGTCTGATTTGCTAATTTTTGAATTCTTTTTTACGTTTCTCCTAAATGATTTATGAAACAAAGAGAAGGAACTAAAAAAAGTACCAATCTCAGTAATTCTAAGATTTATTTGAAATCGATTTACTGCAACTGCGAAATTAATACGTCCATCTACAACTTCAATGAAAAGCATTGCAATTCACATAGAGCAAAATGTATTAAAAGTGCAATTGTTCAATGACAATTAAAAAATGCGTGATGAAAAAGATTTTGAAAATTGTTTTTCTAATACGGAGACAAGGGAAAACTAAATATTTAACGGAAATAAGAAGAAAGTTTGCTGTTACACGTTAAAATAAATGTGTTTCCTGCCTAATTACATTCAAACGTGTGCGAAACGTTCTTTAATGTTGTAAAGGCATCGCCATTAGGTGCTGATGATACAATATATTCTTTCCTTGGAAATGGCTCAAATACATTTGCTGATAATCTTTTTTGAATTGCTTTATCATCAGGGAAAAAGGATCTTCGAAGTTCGAATCGACGGTGCGGAATTAACACGGGTATAACCCGAAATATTTCAAGTTGTGCAGGTGTAAATCCAAGTACATCGGAAGAAAGGGGCCTGGCAGGAGGAGACCGGGATCTGGCACGATGAGATCTGGATCTGGCAAGAGGAGGAGGCTGTTCAGAAGTAGTAGCATCATTAAGTAAACCTTCGGACTGCAAACTTGCTTCTGTGAAAACAAATAGAGGATTACATTTTTTTAGAGTTTGGATATTGGTATGTTGGTCCAAAGTATATGTTTATATATGTATTTGTTCATGCAGCCTTCTTGGAGCTAGGCACTTGTAACGAGTTGGAAGACAGGCAAACGGTTAAAGGGATGATGTACACTGGGTGTCAGGTATTTTCGAAGCGCATACGTGACACCTTCTTTCATAAAAAAGGGCATCGAGGCTGTCTAATTAGGCGTGTTTTGTTAGCAACCAGTCAATAAACCATGTACACATTTAAGGCACTTGTACCAAAAGTAGAGTGCTATGTCCAGGCCAAGTGCTGGCCAGTTGTTCTTATTCCTAAGCACCCCAACCTCTTTTTAATAGTCTGACATGTCTTCAACGTGTGGCATTCGAAGAGCTAGTTCTTGTTTGGGAGTTTCGCTGATTTCCCGGTAAAGCCGCTTCTCATCAAACTTAAAGGTCTTGTTTCAAACTTTCCTAGAATGAAAATCATTTTATCTCTGCAGCTTAGCTGTCAGGAATATAGAGCCTCTGTCAAAAGGAGTCAATCACTTCGTCCTTTGTAGCATCTGACGTTGTCGACAGAATATTGCGTGCACGAAAAATGTCCACCACGTGACGAGTCAGCTTCTGATCCATGTTCACTCGCCTATATAGCTTTAGCCTTTCCAGCTTGCATTTCATTTTTGTATCTCGTTCGCAATTCTCCTTTTCCGAAGTGGATTATTTCTACCAGACAGACAAACAGAAATTAGAAGATTTTTAGATTTTAATCTCAGTACACTGACTGTGGTAAATGCTGCGCAGCATACAAATATTTCTAGCTGTCTAATAGATAGGGAAGACCAACCTCCAGTAGATAATGAACCTACAGTAGATAATTACTAATTAAGAATACTAATGTATGTAAAATAATTAATTTAATTCTATAAATAGTAAGGACACTTTATGTGTTGACAAATAATAGTAACAATTATTTATTTCAAGTATATGAGTGCTTATATTTAAAGATTATCTATTGTAGGTTTACCATCTACTGTAGGATGGTCTCTCCTAGGTCTTCAATTAGCTATATTTAAAACAGCTGTGTGTTAACTTGTGTACCAGTGCCACTAAAGCCTTCCTAATCTTAAGTTTTGGCAAAAATAGCTGTACTTCCAGAAAGAAGTGAGTTCCGTCAGTCTTAGCGTTTCAGCTCACAGCTTTAGAAATCTCCTCTAAAACAAGAGCATATGGAGCTTTACAAAATAAGAAAGATAAATGGTATACTTTCCTTCTTATGGTCTCATCTTCTGCTCTAGACAGCACTACATGTTTTTTGTTTATTCTCTACTTCAAGTGAGATTATGCATTTAAAAATACGATGGTGGTTGAATACGGTAGTCTTAATTCTTTATATTACGTCATCTCTTCTGACCTACGGCAGCTCAGGGTGTTTCTCATACGATGTTTTTGAGATCCCGCTTCTATCGGCGATACCGTGTTATTCTTGATTTCATAATAGGAGTATATCGCAGATTCATCGTATTGGGGTGATCAAAGGAAGTGCTACAGTGGTACTCTTTTAGAAATGGCCGATTGTTGTTCATGTCATTCGCCATGCCCATTACATATTATCAACTGATCAAAGGAACTTACCTGCTGTGCAGTTCGATCATAATTAAATTACAAGTTTTATTTTAAAGATATTACTACGTTATACCGTTAGTCCAAGAACGATATCGCCACGATCTTCAGCTAGAAAAGGCGGATATGCCTACCACATATATGCTTGGCACACTGCAAATCACCAGATAGTTTAAAGTTAAATTCACCTGAATATTTGTTGTGGGGTAACATAGTATTGGATTCCAGTGAATATTCTTAAGGGTGGGCATAATACCTTTTGAACGATACTTTCTGTTATTAAGAAATTGTCGACGTTGTCTCTTGTCACCTTTGCGCTCTCTCAATAGGCTTACATAATGCTTGCTACTGAAAGATTCGTAAGCTGAGCTAGAGAAATGACGTTCAACGGGAATAAAGTAGCATTTCCCTCGAAAATAGGAGTCACGATAGTCGGTCTCATTCAAAACACTCTCTTAAAAAATGCGTGATTATAGAGCTCGAAACAATTTTGTCCCTGACTAAAAGACCCAACGCTGTTTGACAATTGTAACGCTCTGTCAACCATATCAACGCTAAAGTTTTGTTAGATTTGTACGGATTTAACCTAAATCTAGAACAAAAATTAACCCACTTTCCGGAAATAGCAAGAGTCTCTCAGTTACTCAAGACCGTGGTACGGGATTTACAACACCAAATCCTTACCACAGGTCCTTCTATCTCCGAGCGTTGCAGACGTTTATCGCCAGTAAAGTTGGCAGTTGCGAAAAGTAAATTCGCGGAAATGTTACAAGACGGTATTCGTCGACCATCGGGAAGTCCTTGGGAATCGCTAATACATATGAGATTGAAAAAGGATGGAGATTGGAAAATCTGCAGTGATTTTCGTCAGCTCAACGCCGTGACAATTCCTGATGAACACCAAGATCCGCATATCTATGATGTCTCAGCTCAATTGCATGAAAACCGGTGTTTTCTAAGATCGATCTCATGATGGCTTATCATAAAATACCGATCGTTTCCGATTATATTCCTGAGACAGCTGTGATTACACCTTTAGGCTTGTACAAGTACACCGTCATGACCTTCGGCCTTAAAAACGCCGGTCAATCGTTCTAGCTGTACATCTTTTGAGCCTTGTGAGATCTTAATTTCGTTTATGCGTATATTGACAATATTTTCGTCGCATCCTCAAGTCACCAGGAACATCCTTAACATCTGAAAATTGTCTTTCGGCGTCTTAAGGATTTCTCTCTCCGTCTTGATGTTAGCAAGAGCCAATTTGGTGAATCAGACCTACAGTTTCTAGCACACCTGATCAGCCAAGATGTTTTCAAACCGACTCCTGAGAAGGTGCAAGTCTTTGCACAGTTTCCGAAACCACGCTCGTTTGTTTAACTTTGCCTATTCTTTGGTTTCGTAAACTTCTACCGACGTAGCTTACAGCATGCTGCCCAAGTGCAGGCACCCTTGCATTGTTATCTTTGCGAATCGCGCAATTATGATGAGAGAGGAATAACCTGGACACAGGAGGCTGAAACCATTAGCCTCTTTTCTAGGAAACTTACACCTGCACAATGCGGCTACAGTGCTTACGACCGTGAATTTACAACAGTTTTGAGGTCCATAAAATACTTTAGACTCTTTCTTGAAGGTCAGGACTTCAAGGTCGTTATTGACCATAAGCCGTTGCTATACGCGTTTTTGCAACGTTCAGAAAAAGCTTATCCTCGCCAATAAAAGACCATTTACGTTCATGTCCCAATTGACGACTCAAGTAGAACACCTGTCGGGTGCTGATAATGTTGCGGCCGACTCTCTTTCTCGTGTTGAGGCAATACACCTACCCGCTGAATGGAGTCTAAGCGAGCTTGCAGAATCTCAGAAGAACAACCATGA
Organism: Andricus grossulariae; assembly: GCA_011634705.1. Lineage (NCBI taxonomy): Eukaryota > Metazoa > Arthropoda > Insecta > Hymenoptera > Cynipidae > Andricus > Andricus grossulariae. Next base: position 6,907 of record JAABKJ010000964.1, read on the forward strand.
AATGGAAAATCTCATCGATACCCCAGGCTGTTCACTGAAATTCCGGAAAATAATGTGGGATTCTGGTCACCCTTCTTTGTATTTAGACTGTACTGGTGAAACACTCCGTCCGTACATTTCCGCATCACTCAGAGAAGCGGTATTTGAGCTTTTCCACAACCCAGCCCACCCAGGTGCTAAAGTCACGGATTGAGTCATTCACGAGTGATATGTTTGGCCTAAAATGCATCGCGACATCACCAACTGGTGCAAAGTATGACCAGACTGCCAACTTTTGAAGGTATCGCGTCCTAATCAGACATGATAAAAGTATGATTTTCCTTGTTTTTATAATATGCGACATAATCTTCTATATTTGTGGGCTTGGAAAATCTAATTTTAAAATATAAAATAAAATAATTTAATAACCTCATGTAATAAGCAGGTCCAGAAAATTGGTCGGATTATTATACTCAAGTAGCGAAAAGATGGAAATAAGTTATTCTTCACTTACAAATAGAAATAATTATAACGACCGAGGTTAGGACCAATGTATAAAGGATCCTCATTTATTCAAAATGTAGGAAAAACTGATTAACTCAGAATTTTGAGAACAACCTAAGTAATGAATATTCGGAAATTTCGTGTATATGTGTTCTAAAATAATTATGTTTTTCCCTTACCTAGTTGTGGGGCTTCGCAAAATACAAAATCATATTAACTTGAGCAACTCAGATAATTTATGCTTGAATTAAACCTAAATTAAAGTCTCATTTGCATATTTTCAAATTATTTTTCAAGTTTCTTCTGAATTACTCATCAAACGAAGGAAAGTAATCTATCCAAAAACCACACGAAAATCAATATGAACCCTGAAAAAAAATTAATTAAAATCTATTGACTGCAATTGCGAAATAAATACGTCAGTCAGCTATTTTCATGAAAAGCGTAGTATCTTTTAGGCTTATAAACTTCATCCAACGCTGCTCCAGTTTCTTGATCACTCATGAATAATAGTATTTGTCCAACCCTGAATAATAGGCATTCGTTTTTGCATTCACCTCCTCTATTGAATACGATCTCTTTTCAGCCAGCCATTTTTTCACATTATTGAAAGGGTAGTAGTTTGACGGAACCAAATCTCGAGAATAGGGGGGATGCTGAACGACTTAGAACCCTAACTCTAGCATTTTGCTCCGAAAACTACAGAGGAGTGAGCTGGTGTGTTGTCATGCTGGAGCAGGACTGTCTCCTTTTCCAAATAGTCGATGAAGATTATTCCTTGCGAATTCTAAAATACAGTCGCCATAACCTATCCGGCTGAAAGAATGGTCTTCGCCTTCTTTGGTGCAGATTTCTCTCTAGCAACACATTGCTTGGACTGTTCTTCGGTCTTAGACATGTAGAAGTATATCCATGTTGCATCGACAATGACAAAACGATGCCTAAAGTCCTGTGGATTCCATTGAAACAGCTGCGAACCATCCTTAGAACACGTCGCACGTTTGCGTTTTTGGTCAACTATCAGCAATCGCGGAATCCATCTTACAGATAGCTTCCTCATGCCTAAATGTTGATGCAAAATATCATTTACCTATATCCTCAAGATGTCGAAATCACTAGCAATCTCACGCAGCTCCACTCATTGTGAATTCAAACTTTGTTAATCGTTTCTGGAGTAGTGGCCTCAACAGAGCGTCCGGAACGTTCAGCGTCATTTGCGCTCATATGGCCAATCTGAAAATTTGAAAAACACTTGCGAATCTCTCTAATCGATGGTGCAGATTCACCGTCATGTTTATCAAGCTTCACTTTAGTCTCCTGAAGCGATATCCCGTTATTGGAAACAAATCCCGAAAAGTCTCTGTAACCAAAACAGTGTAATAGGGGGAAAGCGTTATTTATTTCCCAAATTGTGACTGTATGGGGTCCAAGAGTATAGTGTTTGAATTATTAATATTCTTAATCTATTCGTTTCAATTTCGAATGTACAAAACAGTCTGTTCTAAAATTCTTCAAAACCTTAAAATAATAAATCAAAAGACTCGATGGTTGCACAATTATGAGTTTAAAGGATTTGTAATTGAACAATTTTCGAGTAAATGCTTCCAAAAGAAATTCCAAACAAGAAAATATCAAGGCAATAACTTTTCAGATTTAAGCCAATAAAATTATAATATTTGAGAACCAGGCATCGGACACTAAATTATTCTTTATTTAAGAATCTTTCAAAATATTAAATATTTTAGACAAAATAAAAAAAAATTGAATTGAAAGGCTTAAGAGTGTGTAATGTCAAAAATTTGAATCAGCGATCTTGTTTTGAATTCTTTTATTTCAATTTTTGATTTTTAATGTAATATTTTGAAATGGTTCAATTTTGAAAAGTATAATTAAATATAATTTGAATGCAAGGAAGTTTTAATATCACAATTTTTGGTAATTAAACATTTGTTTAGTCTTCAATGAAGTTCGAATTCCTATAATTTTCAACTTTCTTTTGTAGAAATGGAGGGCTGGAATTCACAACCGGCTAACCCACAAATTTGAAATTTGTCAAGGCGACGTAAAAATTTTCGCATATTATTATTCGGATGAAATTTGAGTATCGGGCTATCAAATGTATTTGTCCATGGTACGATTAGAATTTATAAGAAGTTTCAGATGAAAACCTCAACGCTATATTTGATTATGAGCTTTTGAAATTTTCAGCCGGCTACCTACGGGGGTCGTAGAATTCAAAATCGGCTAAACCCGTCATCAACGCTCATTTCTCCATTTTACTAAGAGAAAAGCATAAAAGCTGGTGTTATGTAATTGTTATGATAATAATAATTATCATCAACACCTAATGATTATTACTAATATTGTTTTTATTACAATATAATAATACAATATTCCCTAACCACGGATGACCTTACGCAGCAAACGGCACAGTTCGAGCTGAAGGTTTCACTTCTGCATACTTTTTTAAAGCTACCAATCTTTGTAAAATGTTATTAGAAACAGTGTTGACGGACCAGCTGAAGTGATCCTAGAAGAACAGCCTTTTGCATCCGGCTCGCGATGGACTGAGCCTGATGCTGGCAAGCCGGGATTTTGTTGAGTTGGATATGAAATTAAGTTTTCATGCCTCCAATACAGCAGATTATGCGAAATACAAGATGGGCTTTCTAGGCTTGGTATAGCCTTCTGAGCTTGAAAAGAAAAGCTTCATAGTTCGTCTGTTCTTCTTCCTCTTAAGCCGTAATATTACCATTGTCTAGTATCGAGAATTCAATCACTTAAATGATCTTCGTCTTCAGATCTTGAAAGACAATGTCAGGCTTTGTAGCACTGATACATTGAGTAGTGCAGAATGAGAAATTCCAGTAGATCTTACACTAATCGTTCTCCACAACGAACCTCAGTTCTCCCTAGGCATATGGTGAGACGGGCATTAGATCAACACTATAGAAGTGCCGAAGATAGTAATATAACACTTTTAGAGCCGCATTGTGTCTCTCTATGGGAAAAAGAAATCTCTCAGTCTCCGATCTCAATCCAGCAGACTTGAGAAACATGTTGGATAGAACCATCAACAACCGCTCTGCTCTACTTATAATGCCGTAGAATTTACCATGAAGGGACTTGTTCTCTCAGCAGAAGCAAATGTACTGCTTCCTGTATCCGAATTTTGAGCACCAAATGTGTCAGTGATGCTAGGTCAAGTGTAGTATCGCCCGAATAAAATGGAAGACCAAGCTCCTCTGCGGCTCTGTCTGCGGCACGGTATAGAAACGCCGCAGCATTGACGATTTCATGTTGATGTACAAGTCGCGTAAGAGAATTTGAGCTATATAGAAATGAGCAGGTTGTAGCCAGAAACGTTCTTCGATGAAGACACGCAAAGCTCACCTAACATCTACCCGCTTAATCTCGAGGGAGGTATATTCCAGGTAAGGAAGATCTAGAATCATGACCAAACTTTTAAAGCAGTATAAGAACGGCTAGCATATTGGATGCCTGGACCTAATCCTTCCCAGATAATTCGTAAGCCCACATTCTTCTGAGAATTTGGCGATACCTTTCTTCAAGGGCCGTGTTTAACACACGTAAATTCCAGTTTTCCGCTTGCGTTATTCCAAAACATGCATATGCTTCTCCATTACCAAGATGTCGAATGGTATTTCCACCTATGAGTTGAACATCCTGATCGTCACGTAATGATATAGTTTCTGGTCTTCCTTTGTGTAGGTGGACGCAGGCATACTTGTGCAATGTGCAGTCCAAAGCTCATGCCAATCGCTTTAGAATACCTATTTACTGCCGCCACAAGGATGTCCAAGTCCTCTTTTGGAGAGGCAAGGAGTTTAAGGTCGTCCATGTATAAAAGGTGGTTGACCTTATATTCTCTTTTGTTCGGTGGGCCACATAGGTATCCAGAGCTTTTGCCTCGAAGCACAATAGTTAGAGGCAAGAGGGAGATGCAGAAAAGTATCGGACTTAGAGAGATTCCTTAAAAGACCCCCTTCCCCCATCTAATACCTCACATAGCTGGTATTCACTTGTCTTTTGTCAGATATTATGACAAATCTTTTCCACCACAAGATCATCAGCTCTTTCACGCATCTCACTTTTCTTGAATGCACCTCCAGGCACTCAAGAAGCTTCATAGATAGCTCATGATTTGTGTTATCAAGTGCCTTACTGTAGTCAATCCAAGCCATGGGCAGAATGCGTCGATACCTGATCGACTGCTGGGTGATACACCTGTCTATTTACAGGTTCTCCTGCAAAATGCCAGCCCTCTCTTGCAACCACGTTGTTTAACTATTGCACTCCATACTGGCTTGATAGGTGGTAATACCTTTCTTTGAGGATGCCAGTGAATAGCTTGTAACTGGTGTTTAAACAAGCTATGGACCTGTAGTCCTTTGGACTTTCAAAATCTACGGTCATCAAGATAAGTACCGTGCGTCCTTACACTAACAAACTGCATAGAAGTGAACCTCTTCCACCAAAAGTTGTTGATTTCATCTGGCCCTGGCGCTGGAAAGTTCTTAGTTCTAGCGATCCCTTTCGTCACTTCTTCAGAAGTAATTAGTGGACACTCTTCCTCTTGACCTTTCAATCTTTGCCTTTAGCAAAACTTACGAAAGACTGATCTGAGCGTTTTCATTTAGCTCCGTCAGTTGCTTCAAGAGTAGCTGCTATTCCACTGTCCTCGCGGGTTCTTTTGGTTTGAAAAGTATTTTCATTTGGATCCTTCCTAATCGCAGATACGGTTTACAGTCGACCTTCTCGATGCTTTGGGTCACTAAAGAGTCCGTACTCAAGACTAACTTGTTTATCCTGGCATCTTTCTTCGCATCAATGATGGTCCACTTCTCCACTTTTAACTCGGGGTTCTGCACTGTCTACATTTTGAGGATGAATGATGGTTCCTCGGAAGTTCCGGGTATCCATGTCATAACTTGGCAGGCTAGGGAAGGTCCCTAGAATTAATGGAATCGATTCTTGCAGTTTCCCATAGTTTCAAACCGCCTACTGCCATGATGAGCCATATCCTAGACATCTCATCTGAGCAGATGACGGTAAGCAAGTGGTTTTTAAATTGTCAGTCCTCAAACCTCGGGATAATGTCACCAGATTTTACCCCGGCGATTAAAGTCTCGAAGGATGCCTCAATAGCTATTTCTTGTTCTGAGTTGAGCTTTTCTTGCGGAAATCCCTCAAGTACAATAATCACTTTCAAGTGTTTTTGAAGGGTGATGCTGTATCAGTAACCTGGATCAACAACCTGGCCCATCTAAGCCTTCCTGTCTTGAATATGAATGCTGCCGTCAGACGGGTGATATAATCTGTTCATACCATAGTAACTGTGAGCGGTCGACACGCTAGTTAACGTCTTAGCTCAGGGAGCTGTTTTGGGAGTCGAGAACCACCCGACATTCGCTGCTCAGTCGAATTCACGCTGATACTTCCACCTCACTAACCACGAATTCCTACCCATGAAGGGTTGTTCTCTCTGCGTCTTCCAGGTCGTCGCTATCCGCGGGATTATTAGGTCTCCTCACCGTGGCCAGGTCTGACTTTACCTTCTTCTTGGTAACTAACCTTAAAACTGAACTAATTAAAAAAGTGTTAAAAATAAAATGCAATTCTAAGTGGGAAACATCAGGAATGGAAAAATTTCTACGACAGTATTCGAGATGCTTTAAGGGATTTGATTAGATTTTTGTCAGATTACTAAGAATTTTACAAGAGTTGAAGGATTTCTTAAGTTTCGTAGCATTTAAAAAAATTTTCAATGATTTTAAAAATGTATCCAAGTTATCAATGATATTTAAAAGATTTCTAAAAATTCCAATGGATTTCTAGAGAAATTTAGGGAATACGTGAAACGAAATTTCAAGGGACTTCTAGGGATCATAGTAACTAATAGGATTTGAAAAAAAAAGATTCCAAGGAATTTCTGCAAATCTTAGGGATTTCAAACATTTTAAGAAATTTTAAAAGATATGAAAGGACCTTACGCGATTTTTTGGGAGATGTAGGGGAGTCCAAGGCAAATCCGGCACTTTTTTTAAATTGATTTTTCAATAATAAAATTTAGTTTTTCTGCGAAACAAAATATATGAAGTGAAAGGATATACTCTTAGCTACAAAACTATTTTTTTTTAACGCAATGAATTTTTTTTGTGAGGCGGTTTTTTTGGAGAATAGGCTAAAAAGCAGTATTCAAGAAATTCAACACATTTATCGCAAGTGTTGATGATCCGCATGGACTTTCCGCCTCAAATATTGATTTTAGCTTCCAAGAGGGAAAAAATTGCGCCCAGATAATCATTCGTTGCGCTAGCATTTGGAATTGCTTTTTTAGGTGAGTTTTCTATGTTATATTACCCCTTACATGAGCAGTAAACAAAAGAAAGAATGTTAGAAAGCAAAGCAATTGAATGTTTTTATTAAGAAACAATATCAATTAAGTCACTAAGGGATAACTAAACTAATCATTAAGCAACTTTACTTTACACAATTCTGAAAAATAAAGAATGGAAGATTCACTGAAAGGAATATAACGTTTGCAATATTAATGGAAATAATTGCAGCATGAAAATTTGATCTACTGGTAGATGAAACATTATTCTATCAATTATAAAACTAAAACTTAATCTAAGGCAAAAATAGATTAAATTCAGAAAATAGCTTCTAAAATAAGTTCTAGACTTTTCATTACACCTGTATTTACATATTATAATATACTGCCTAAGTTTTCCAAGAAGGACATTTAATATCGGGAATACACATATTTTTCAGTTAGAATTTGTTTAACTAACACTAGGTAAGAAAATATAGTTTGTCATCAATTGATGAGACATTTCAGTATTTTTTTCGTAGAATACAAACCTGAAGGCGAAAATATTCTATCTTTTCGCGTTTATAAAAAAATGGGTTTAAAAAGTAAAAAAAATCTACTTTTTGGTTATTTCTAAAACCTTGTATCAAACAAACACAAAATGCTAAAGGTTTCTAAAAGGAATAACTCAGTGGTAAAATTTTGTAAATTGAAAAAATGTGTAACACAATATTCACTTTGAACTAATTTGAACGAAACAGAAAGTTTGAATAACTAGCATTAGAATCAATAATTATAGTAAAATAAAGATCTTCAAATTTATACCATAAAAAGTATTTATATTATTCAAGTCGAATTACAATGGTTTATAACAAAATAAAAATCGAACATATCAAAATGATAAAAACAATAGCTCAAAATAATATAAGTAAAGAAACATAAAAAATTGATAATCGTTCCTTTTTTCTTTGTCACATGGTCGCTTTTTATCGCCTTGTTTTTCCACATTAGGTAGTTGATACTTTTTTTTAATAAGACAAGCATTGAGGCAGCAGATATAACATTTTGGAAATTTGAAAAAATGTTGCTAGTCCAGCTTTTTGGAATAAGTTTAAACTTTATTGAGTCAATACAATACATAAATTCATAACTTTTTTCATAACTAAACCTATACAAATAATCAATTCGATTAATTAAATTTTGTCTTTAATTAATTTTATCAAACATAAATTATTTGGCACATCTTATGTTTTAAATTACAATACATAAAATAGTAGTACAGTGCCATTAAATTTAATTGAAGAATACATTAGTTTGATTATTAACATATTTTTTAACTAAGCTTATACAAACAATTAATTTAATCGATTAAATTTACTGAATCAGTAATTTAATTACACTTAAATTAATTGGGCATACATTCACATAGCATACATATATTATCGGACATACACCATAGAAATTTTTGAAATATATCTTAAAAAGCCATAATAGACATTATATGACTTGGCGGGATTATATTATAATATCAACCTCGCTTTGTCAGCATTTTTTTATTAAAATAATTTTTGAAAAGTGGCCAAGTTTGAAAAAAATATTCATAATCAAATATATTACTTAAAAAACTTTCTTGAAAAAGTACTGTAACATTATCATATTTCTAACCGGCGATCGATTCAAATTATTGCGTATTTTAAAATGATTTTAATTAATTTAGAAAATCGCTCTCATATGATAACAAACAAATTGGATTCTCCTCCGAAAGAAAATCAAGAATCAAAATTTCCTTTGCACAATGAAGTCTTTAACGTGAGAAAAAGTGCAAAGTCGTTACGAATTCATTTCTTGCTCCATGCTTTTTAAAAAATCAAACCGAAATCTCCCATTAAAGATTCAATAGCTAATGCAACCATGCACACCGAGGTCTTCATCGTAAGATAAAGTGCAAAGTCGTTACGAACACATTTCTGAATCGATTCTTGTTCGAAAATCAAAGGAAAATCTTTCATTACAATTTCAATAGCTAATGCAATCATGCACAACGAGCTCCTTATCGTGCGATAAAGTGCAAAGTCGTTACGAATATATTTCTGAATCGATTCTCGTTCAAAACTCAAAGCAAAATCTTGCATTAAAATTTCAATAGCTAATGCAACCATGCACACGGAGGTCTTTATCGTAAGATAAAGTGCAAAGTCGTTACGAATACATTTCTGAATCTATTCTTGTTCAAAAATCAAAGCAAAATCATTCATTAAAATTTCAATAGATAATGCAACCATGCAAAAACAGCTTATTATCTTGAGATAATGTGCAAAGTCGTTACGAATTAATTTCGGAATCTATTCTTTTCACAAAATCAAAGCAAAATTTCCCCTTGAAGTTTCAATAGCTAATGCAGCCATGCACAACGAGGTCTTTATTGTGATATAAAGTGCAAAGTCGTTACTAATTTATTTATGAATGTCTTCTTGTTGAAAAAATCAAAGTTATATCTTACATTACAATTTCAGTAGCTAACGTTACCATGCACAACAAAGTCATTATCGTGAGACAAAGTTCAAAGTCGTTACGGATTCATTTCTGAATCTATTCTTTTTTTAAAATCAAAGCAAAATCTCCTATCAAAGTTTCAATAGCTAATGCAGCGATGCACAACGAAGTCTTCATCGTGATATAAAGTGAAAAGTCGCTACTTAAATTAATTTCTGAATCTATTATTTTTGAAAATGCAAAGTAAAATCTTTCATCACTATTTCAGTAGCTAATTCAGCCATGCACAACAAGGTCCTTATCGTGAGATAAAGTGCAAAGTCGTTACGAATTCATTTTTGGATCATTTCTTTTTAAATAATCAAAACGAAATCTCCCATTGAAGTTTCAATAGCTAATGCAACCATGCACAACGAGGTCTTCATCGTAATATAAAATGCAAAGTCGTTACTAATTCATTTCTGACTCTATTCTTGTTAAAAAAATCAAAGTAATATCTTTCATTACAATGTCAGTAGCTAACGCAACCATGCACAACAACGTCAATATCGTGAAATGAAGTGCAAAGTCGTTACGAATTCATTTCTGAATCTATTCTTTTCAAAAAATCGAAGCAAAAGTTCCCATTAAAGTTTCGATAGCTAATGCAACCATACACAGCGAGGTCATTATCGTGATATAAAGTGCAAAGTCGTTACGAATTCATTTCTGAATATATTCTATTTGAAAATTCAAAGTAAAATCTTTCATTACAATTTTAGTAGCTGATTGAGTCATGCACAGCGAGGTCCTGATCGCGAGATAAAGTGCAAAGTCGTTTAAATTCATTTCTGAATCTATTCTTTTCAACAAATCAATGTTAAATCTTTCATTACAATTTCAATAGCTAATGCAACCATGCACATCAAGCTCTTCATCGTGATATAAAGTGCAAATTGGTTACGAATTCATTTCTGAATCTATTCTTCTTGAAAAAATCAAAGTTATATCTTTCATGACTATTCCAGTAGCTAGCACAGCCATGTATAACGAGCTCATTATCGTGAGATAAAGTGCAAAGTCGTTACGAATGCATTTCTGCATCTACTCTTCTCAAAAAATCAAAGCAAAATCTCCCAATAAAGTTTCAATAGCTAATGTAACCACGCACAACGAGGTCCTTATCGGGAGATAAAGTGCCAAGTCGTTAAAAATTCATTTCTGAATCTATTCTTTTCAACGAATCAAAGTGAAATCTTTCATTACAATTTCAATAGCTAATGCAACCATGCACGAAGTCTTTACCGTGAGATAAAGTGCGAAGTCGTTACAATAAAAGTTACATACGCTGAATTATCATTGATTTAATTGTCCATAATCAATGCAAACATGCACAACGAGAGCTCACCTTAAACATGGAGTGCAAAGTCGTCACAAGAATTTCATCACACTAATGAAAATGTATATATAACCCAAAAACTTAGTCTAACTATACAAATTCTAAAGAATTTGGAACCTCTCTCACCCACTCTGGGAGGTGGAACCAGTCTCACCACTTCCGGGAGATGAGACCTCTCTAATCCCTATATCTTGACCGTAGTCTACAAAAACTTGACCAAAAGGTGAAACTATACCAGAAAGTATGTTCATTGACACATGCTTATTATTATGAAATATTTTCAGGTATTTTGTCGACCATGGCATATAAAGTCCATAGACGTTACCTTTCTTGGTTAATAATAACTGAACTGTCCTTTCTTGCACGTTGGTAAGATGCGTAGTATGTGGTGCTTGAAATTGAAATTGTTCCATGTGATCAAAAGTAAATTCCGTATGATATAATGGAGACGGTAGAGGTTTGCCAATTTCTTCAGGATATGATGATTTGGGCACACACGAAGTAAGAATATATTCTGGGCCACTATTTCCACGACGAATTGTAATTGTGTTGGCCAAACATAATTCTGTAAGAGAAAATAGAAATGGATGAATTTTAATACTATATGGTAAATAATTTTTTTATTTGCATTGGGGTCTAGAATTTCCTTTTTGTTTTTAATAAATAATTAATTTTATTTACTTCTTGTAACTGTCAACATCTTCTCAAATAATACGAAAAATGCCTGTCGCACTCTTGTTTTTTCTTCTCATTCCCAACAATTTCGTAGTTAAGTATCAAGTATTATTAGTAAAGAAGATTTTCTTAAATTGAAAATGTTACAAATATGAACTGGAAAATTAATTCAATTTAACTTCAATTAATTCAATTTTTAATGTTTACTTTGTTTTGAGAGAGAAAAAAAACTGTTTTTTTTTTGTAATTTCCAATTTTTCATTATTGTTAACTTACAAAAAATACCACCTATAAAAGATTCGACATAATTTTTGAAGCGATGGGAATTCCTTTTTTGAATTTTCAAAATAAAAAAAAAGACCAGAAGATATTGTCCGATTTCAATTTTTTTACTTTTTTTGGATGATGCCGAGATAATAATTACCAAAACAGAAACTTTCCTGAAAATTAAAAGTTTAGAAAGAAAATAAAACTACTGAAAGTGTTTCCGAAATTTTAAAAACCGAATTTTCAACTTCCCGCATTTATAACCAATTAGTTCAATGTTTGAAAAAATATAAAAATATTTTATAAATTTTTAATAATCTTTCCAAATATTCTTTTAAAATTAAGTTAAAAAATGAGGAATCTCTTTAAATATTTCATGAATCTCGTTTTATTATGTTAAAACCTTTCAACGTCTTTAAAAAACTTCAAAATTTTATTTTGAAATCTTCAAATATCCTTTTCTTAATACATGTTAAAATAATTCAAATTTTCTTAAAACATTGAAAAAATTTTGCAAAATTAAAGAAATTTCGAAAAATCGTCGAGAATCCTTTTTTACAATTTTGGCAATCTTCGCAAGTGTTTAAAATTTTTTTTCAATATAGTTTTTAAATAAATTTTAGTAAAATAGAAATTCATTTTTAATCTCTTCCAAGTATCAAAAATTCCTAAAAATCTTTTAATCTGGCTTGAATTGTTCTCAACATTGTTTAAAAATCTTCTGGATTAATGTTTGACTAATTTCTAAATCTTTTGTATTAATTTCTAATGTTTTTTAATATTCTCTTAAAATTAGGTCTTAAGATTAAAGAATCTCTTTAAATATTTCCATGAATCTTAGGATTTTTTTTCATTATTTTAAAACCTTTTTAGATTTTTTTTTCTCCATCTTAAAACCTTTCAAATTCTTGAAAAAACTTCAAAATTGTATTTCGAAATCTTCAAAAATCTACTTTTTCAAAAGTTTTTTAAAATCTTTTTAAAGCCTATATTATTTTTGACATTTTTAAAAATCTTCCTAATATATTTGCAAATGATTCGAATTTTCCCAAAACTTTGAAAAAATTCTACAAAATTAAAAAAATTTCGAAAAATCTTCCAGAATTCTTTTTTTTTGGCAATTTTGGCAATCATTTAAGATTTTTCGAAATCTTTTTTAATATAGTTTCAAAATAAATTTCTTAGAATAAAAATTTATTTTTAATCTCTTCCAAATATTTCCAGGAATCTTAGGATTTTTTTTTTATATTTTAAAACTTTTCAAAATCTTGAACAAACTTCAAAACTGTATTTTGAAATCTTCTTTGGAGAAAAATTCTGCGAAATAATAAAAAAATTCAAAGAATCTTCCAGATTCTTTTATGAAAATTTTGACAATCTTTTCGAATGTTTAAAATCTTTTTGAATATAGTCTTAAAATAAATTTTTTAAAGAATTACTTTCAAAATTATATATTTTTTCAAATTTTAAATAATTTTTCAATCTTTTTGAAACGTCTGAAACTTTGAAATATCTTTTGAAATAATTCAAAGTTTTTCTGATATTTTTTAAAATCCTGCTTATATTCAACAATGGTTTGAAACCTTCCAGCTTATTCTTCGACATATTTTCAAATCTTTGAAGCTTAAAATGAATGCCATTTTTAGAGGAACATAACTGTTTATAGTATAAAATACAAATATTTTTTGTTTAAAATATAGACTACTACATTTCTTGTTGAAGATTCATCTTTATTGGTTGAAAATTTACTTCTTTTTTAAATTCTGATTTGACTAATCTGCAATCTTCAAAAATCTTTTCGAACTCACACAAGAATTTTTGGAAAATTATATCTATATAATCTATAACTAACTATTACTAACATATAACCAATTTTTAATATTATTTAGCTTGAGTACATAATCTGCTTGACATTTTGGGAAAAAGAAGCTTCCTAGAATTGTTTGAAAGGTTTCCAGAGAATAAAATTTGTTTGTTGAAATTCCTAAGAAGATTTCAAATAATTTGTTATGTTAAAAATTAATTTCAGGATAGCACTGAAATAATTTTCAAAACATTCAAAATTATCTTCTGAAATTTCTTATAAGAATGTAGGTGTATAATAAAATTCTCTTCCCGTTAAGTTTCAAAAAACTGAAAAAATTTAATTCTGATAAATTCAATTGATTTATGTAAAATTGAAGAGAATTTTCAAAAAAATAGGAAAAATTCGATGCATTTCATAAGCATTTGAAGCGAATTTTGAAAAAGATATGGAAAAACTCGAGGGAGTTCAAAAAAATTGAAAATAATTTGTAAAAACTATTTAAAATTCACTCTAAATCTTTGAAAGCACAAAAAATATTGCTAAATCCCTCAGGATCAGGAAAATTCTTCAAAATCCTTTTGAATAATTTAAATAAATTAAAGATTCTTTGGAATCTTTGAAATTCCCCATTAAATTTTGGATGGTTCAAAATCTTCTCAAATCCCTTGAAATTTCTCAAGGCACTAGAAAGTTCCTTGGCATTTTTATAAATACCCTCTAATTGAAAAATTCTTTGAAATACTTTCAAAGTTATAGAAATTTTTGGAATCTTCTTAATGATGATAAAATATTTCAAATTCTTTGAAATCCTTCAAAAATTTTGAAGATGATTAGAATTCATTTAAAGTTTCAAAAATACTTTAAAATATTGGAAATTCTCTGAAATCCTTTTAAATTATTATTACTTTTACAATTTTTTTCGAAATCCCTGACTTTCCCTGCTCAACAGAATGCCCTGACTTTTCCATGATTTCCAGGTTTTCCCTGATCTGTGGGAATAATATAATGCAATATTTTTATTATTTATTAATATACTATTATTAAAAATTAATGTCTCAAGCTTAAGATGGTTACAGTCGAATATGGGGCAAAGCCTGGTGTTTACCCCATCATTCACGAACTCGGTTGCAGTCAAGTTCATGATGGGGGAACCTACAGCTTGAGGTGGGTTCCGAACCACCAGAACCTCAGTAAAGGTACATAGAAGAATTTCAAGAGGTACCGGCTCAGGGATCAAACCCCGGAACTCTAAGGTGGAGTCCGAGCATCTAACCAACTAAACCATTTTTTCCAATGTGATATTTTTTATTGAAAATGCTAAACACTCAGATAATCAAAGAACGGAAAATTATGAGAATACAAAATTTTTTAAATTTTAAATAGAGGTCGCATTAATGGAGTATTTCGACATCAATTACACGTGATAGTTGATTGAATTCATGAAAAAATTCATGATTTAGACTATCCTGATCTGATATTGGTACAGTCACGTTGGAAATCTCATCGAACCGTACTTTAACTCTTTGATAGTGAACAGGATTTCTTGATTCAGCTACGGGAATTGGACGATTCTCTCTAGGAGTTACTAGTGGACAAAGATTATTATGTCGGATTATTCCAATGATGTACTGAAAATTCTCATTTGTTACTACTTTGCAAGAGCCTTCTAAAGGGTAAATGTGACCCCGATGCCAACAACTTTCGTAATGATCAACACCAAGTTTGATTGGCACAGGATGAACTCTGCCAGGTTTCACTCTATGAAGAAATTCTGTAGAAATAAAGAATGAATCAGGAATTATTTGTGTTAATGCTAATAAACTAATTTGATAAATCATATTTTTAGTTTTCAAAAAAATAGATCATTAGGGTAATTCAAAAAATGACATTTGAATACAAGCACGCATGCTAGCCTAGGTTGTACCTTTCTAGTAGAGAAATTTCTCAAAAAAGAGAAATTAAAAATTGGATGGGTTTGTAAATAATTTTTGAAAGCTTTATCATTTAATAAGTTTGAAAAATTGTAAATATGTCATCTACATAGCGTTTATAGAAAATTGGTTTGAAAGATAATTTAGATTAGGCTCTTTTTTCAACATCTTTCGTAACTATGTTTGATACTATGGGAGATGAAGGAGATCCCATTCGACATCCTGATAACTGTTTATAGGATTTTTTATCTCAAGAAAAGCCTGTATTTTTGAAAACAGTTCCTTTATTTTTTCATATTTTTGTTAAATTGTGATGCAAATTCAATTTTTCTAACCATTATTTTAAGAATTTCGTAGTCCCAGGCAAAAGTCCTTATTAATTTATTAGGGTGTCCGTCCGACGTTTGTCCGGCTGTCGTATTTTTTCCCGTACCCGACTTTACCCCATACCCTCACTGAATTTATCCCGTGCCCTAGCCGACTTTACCCCTAAACTAGCCAACTTTACCCTTAACCTAGCCAACTTTACCCCATACCCTCGCCGTATTTACCCTGTGCCCTAGTCGACTTTACCCCTAATCTAGCCAACTTCACCTCGTGCCATATGGGGGAAGGGGAAATAGGGAAGTGTCTTGATTAATGCAAATCTAGTTGGAAAAAATCCTTTTTCCGTAGGAAACGACACAGTTCACGATTTATTTATATAAATTGTTTATACAAATCGGCTTCAACATTAGATGAATTATTTATGTTCCTTAAGTATATCTGAATTAATTATAATAAATATGGAGTTTATTTATTTTTTAAACAGATTAAAAAATCAAATCGACAAAATTGCATTTTCTACCAAACGTCGTGTCAAATAAGCAATTATAAAAAATTAGTAATTTGAAAATCCGTCCCTCTGTGTAACGTATGACGTGGCGTTGTAAGCGACCCAAACCACGACTCGAGCAATATGGAATCGAGGCGTCGAACAATTCCTTATTTTTTATCAAATAATTTTCATTGACTGACTTTTTTCTAATCGAATGAGTATAATTTCACTAGTAATTAGTGAAATTTGACTAATTAGTAAAATTTCACTACTTTGGAGAAAAAGAATTATTTGAATTTGAACGATTTCGAAAAACAAATAGGTATACATTGCTGCAATTATTGTTACACTTTACGCTATAGATATTATTATATTTACCAGCGGGGTCACTGAAAATAATTACGGTGAAAAACAGAAGTAAAATCAGTCTCCACATTTTTTTGGAATAAAGGAAGACCACTTATCAAGAATTTTGATAAGAATTTAACGTATTATCAAAAAACCTCCAGTCTATCTTATACTGCTCGCTGTCTCATTTGTCCTTCCCAATTATTTGTCTTGCATATATGCGTTTTGCAATAATATTACATCACATTCTTCGACATTAATTATACAAGCTAATGAATAATTTTCAACACTGGTAAATTCACTTCTCTTTAATTATTATTATTTATTATTTTATTATTATATTATAGTATATTTTATATACATCCAAAATCATCGCGAAAAACGAAGACAAGTACGTTGATGAAAATAAAAAAAGAGCATGGTGATGGAACTTAAAATTTAAAACAAAAAATTATTAACAGAAAACAAAGGGGAAGACAAATACAGTAAACACTTGCCTATTTCAAGGGCTGGGAAACAGAAACATCACCCGTCGACTCGCGGTAGAGGTGGGTCAAGAATAATAATAGTCAAGAATATCTCATATTTAGCTATATTTAAAACAATTTTTTTATACAAATGTACATTCTGACAATTTTCTAATGAATCATCCATATTTTTTTGTCAGAGAAAAAAAATAAAATCTAAATTTTGATTAGGACCCGCCTCTACCGCGAGCCGAAGGGTGATTTTTGTCAAGCGACATTCATTGGCTCTCCCGGCCTTGTATCGATGCGCGATCAAACATGTCAGTATTTTTAAATTTTTTTTTCAGATACGACGTGACAAATATAACATTTCCGTGAAATATTACAATTTTTCAACTAAAAATCAATATAATAGAATCAAAAAACGACTCAAATATTTCGTGGACTATTGACTATTGTAGCATGACGTCACGATCATGATAGGAAAGGCGGAAATGTCAGGAAGTTCTGTTTCATCCTTTTATCGGTTGAAAACATTTCAGTTTCACGAAATATCTTCAACTATCTGAAATTTGAGATTGGAGTACCCGATTCTGATTGAATCGATCCGATACACTAGACTTTAATTTTGGATATTTAATTTAATTTCGTGAAACTGAAAGGTTGTCAGTCGACAATAGAATGGAAAATGCCTGAGAAATTACACTCTACACTTGAAAAATATTACTATTCGTACATTTATGACTTATATTTACGTTTAGAAGATTTTCCCCAAAAACTCTCATGCATTCCCATGACGTCATGCTAAAATTGGGCAGCCACTGTCGCAGGCGATACTGTTACAAGGCAAAATACGAGATCCTTGTTTTGGTTTTTAATCGAATTTTCTTTTCATACACTTAAGGGTAAATTTAGGTAATTTAGGAAAAAAAACTCTTCGTAAAGATGTATTTTGGGAAGAAAATGACATGATTTAATTTTCTTTTTGGCAGCTTTTAGTTCAATTTATATTCTTTCAAATTCCTTGAATAGACTTTTTTTTTAATTAAAAACATGGCGTACGTGAAAAAAACTAATGAGTGAAGAATTCAAGGAAATTCAAAAGAATTAGGAAGAATTAATGCTAAATTATTGAGAATTCATGGTGAATTTCAAATGAATTGCAAAAAATATTTTAAAATCTCTTCAAATCTTCGAAATCTTACGATAATGAAATCACCAAACAGCTTCTTGACTGATCTAAAAAAAACTAGGAAAATTAAGTTTGTATAACGTTGAAAACAAATCAATAAATTTAATAAATTAATAGTTCAATTTTGATATAAAAAAACTGCAATCTTTAGAAATATTCATGAATTTTCATTAGGTTTCGTGAGTTTATAAAACTTTTCTGCCCAAATACTGAAAAGTATCATATGAATGTCAAAAAAACACAATTTTGCAAATTTCTTCTCTCCGTATTTTCTATTTTTTTGCATCATGTATTTTTAAAATATGATATGAACCATAATAATTTGTGTACTTTTAAACATTTCCTTTTCATTTCATTATGCCTGATCGGGTAATTTCAAACAATTTTTTTTTAAATTTCTGACCTAATAACTAACAAGTAATGAAGTTATTACATTATTTAACATTTAATACATAATTTACTCGAAATTGCGACAAGAAAAATCTTTTTAAGAGTTTTAAAAGGTTTCAAGAAAATTAATTTTTTTCTCAAGATTTCTAATAAAATTTCAAATACTTTATTTTTTTTGAAAATGAATTTCGAGAAAAACCGAAAAAGTTTTCCATTATTTCCTTAAATTTCGAGTAAGAATGTAGACAATTTTTAATTTTTATAAGAGCATAATTTTATTAAACTTTTCTGTACAATTAGTAAAAACTGTCACATTCCCAGATTTTTCCGTGACAATTGTTTCAGTTTCCCTTATAATTGATATTTAAAATCCAAAGGATTTGAATAAATTGAAATTTTGTTAAATTCCACTGATTTTAGAAAAATTGAAGTGCATTTAGAGAATTTGAGCAAAATATGCAGAATTCGATTAAATTTATAAAAATTCAAAGTGGATTAAAAAAAATTGAATTGAAAACAATTAAAAAATATCAAAAAATTAATTGAATTCAGTAGGTTCAAAGAGAGTTTAGAAAAATTCTAAGGATTCGAAATAATTGAATTTCATAGAATTCAGAACAAGCTAAAAATAATTCAGGGTGAATTACAAATAAATGTAAATAAATTGCAAAAAATATTTAAAAATTACTACAAATCTTTGAAATCTTACGAAATCTCTCAGAAGTTGTGAATAAATTTTTAAGTGCTTTCTAAAATATTATACTACTCTGGAAAATTCTATAAAATTACTTGATTTTTACTTCTTTGCGATCCCATGAAATTTTTGTTGATTGCATACGATCATTAAAATATTTGGAATTCCCTTGAAATTTTATAAATATCTTGAAACCGTCTTTTGAAATACCCTAAAAAATTTGAAATACTCACATATCCCTTTGAGTTATTCAAATAAATTAAAATTTCTTAAAAATCTTGAAAATCCCTGTAAAATTTTGAATACTTTAAAATCTTCGAAAGTCCCTTGAAATTTGTTTAGGCACTAGAAAATTTCTTTGGAATTTTGTTGGAACATTACTTGGAATCCACTGAAATATAAAATCCCGACAAATTATATGAATTCAGATTTTATAAAATATGGGAAAATTCATTGAAATACATTAAGAGTTTTCAAAATCGCACTGTAACGTAATGTTCATCTCACTATGTGCCGTGTGAGGCGGTGCTCTAAAATGCCTAAAACGCCACGTAGAGTATTATGAAATGCAAGAGACCGTTGAAATCTTTGGAAAGTTTGTAATATTTCTTGGAATCTTCTAAAATACCCTAAATTCTTATAAATCTTCTCAAAGTCTTTCAAATGGTTAAAATCTATTAAAAATTAATTGGAATGTGTGCTTAACTTTTGAATAATTCAAGGCAGGAAAATGATGACACACATTTTTTCTAATTTTTAGTTCAAGTTGGATCAACGTCGTACTTGGGCATTTATTATGTGTGCTAGACTAAATTGATTGAAAAATTGATCATTCAGACGATCCTGATTTGATATTGGTACAGTCACGTTGGCAATCTCGCCACTTATCCGTACTTTAACTCTTTCATAGTATTCAGGGTTTTCTAGCTCATCATCGGAGACAGCACAATTTCCTTTAGGAACTACTAATGGACAAAATCCTCCAAATCGGATTATTCCAATGATGTACTCGTAATTTGTATCTGTTACTACTCGGTAAAATCCTCCTCCTAAAGCGAAAATATGACCCCGTCTCAGAAAACTTTCGTAATGATTAACACTAAGTTCGATTGGATAAGGATGAACTGAGGCAGGTTTCCATCGATGAACTAATTCTGTGAAAATTAAGGATAAGTCGGAAATTAGTTATTTCATTGAACTAATTAAAAAAATCATAGTTTAGGTTAAAAAAATGAATTAATAAATCATAAGGATCTTTGAAAAAATGATTTTTGAATCTGAGCATTAACACTACCCTATTTTGTACATTTTTAGTCAACATCAAATGTCATCTAAAAAGTTGCTCTTTTTGCACACTTTGCGTTGTGTAAATAATTATAATTATATAGTAATTATATTTAAATAGTAATTTAAAAATCAGTGTTAAAATTTTCTCATAAATTTAATGGTAGCCATTCCTGAAGAAACATTCAGAGCCGTTTAGAATTGTTATCTGTTTACTTTTTTAACGGTAAATACCAGGTTCGTCTCACCGTTTACCGTGTGAGGCGGCACTTTGAACGCTCAAGCCGCCAGGTGGAGCAATGTGTAATGCAGGAGTCGAATTATTAGTAATTTTGTATTTATCGAATCACATCAAATCTAAACAATTGTTCTTCTCCCACACTTTGCGTTAAATAAATAATTGCAATGAAATAATAATTTAAAAATCGATAAGACAATTTTCTTATCAATGGAATAGTAGCAATTCCTACAAAAGATAACCAAAGCCGTGTAGAATTGTGATCTTCACACTATTTTAAACAGTCAATACCAGATACATTCCACTGTGCACAGTGTGTCGCGGCGCTCTACAACGCATAAACCGCCACGTGAAGCAATTTGGAATGCAAGAGTCAAATAATTACTATTGTTGTATTCATCACATCACATCACATCTGAAGTCGTTTGGAATTTTTATCTCTATAATACATTCAACAGTAAATAACAGGTTATTCTCACTGTGTACCGTGTGGTGCGGCGCTCTAGAACGCTCAAATCGCCACGTGGAGCAGTATGGAATGCAGGAGTCGAATAATTAGTAATTTTGTATTCATCAAATCACACCAAATCTGAAAAATTTCCCTTTTTTCACACTTTGCGTCAATTAAATAATAATATTATAATAATACTATAAACCTCAATATGACAATTTTTTTATAAATTTAATTAAAACCTTCTCCAAGAAAATCATTCGAAGCCGTTTCGAATTGTTATCTGTTTACTGTTTTCAACAGTAAATACTAGGTTGTCCCACTGTGTACCGTGTGAAGCAGCGCTCTACAACGCATAAACCGCCACGTGAAGCAATTTGGAATGCAAGAGTCGAAAAATTATTATTGTTGTATTCATCACAACACATCACATCTGAAGCCGTTTAGAATTGTCATATGTATACTGCATTCAACAGTGAATAACAGGTTAGTCTCACTGTGTACCGTGTGGTGTGGCGCTCTACAACGCTTGAACCGCCACGTGGAGCAATATAGAATGCAGGAGTCAAATAATTATTAATTTTGTATTCATCAAATCATACCAAATCTAAAAAATTTCCCTTTTTTCACACTTTGCGTCAATTAAATAATTATATTATAATAATACTATAAACGTCAATATGACAATTTTTTTATAAATTTAATTAAAACCTTATCCAAGAAAATCATCCAAAGCCGTTTCGAATTGTTATCTGTTTACTGTTTTTAACAGTAAATACTAGGTTTGTCCCACTGTGTACCGTGTGAAGCGGCGCTCTACAACGCCTAACCCGCCACATTGCCGCAAAAATTGCCCTTTTCCCACACTTTGCGTCTAATAACTAATTGTAATTGAATAATAATAATTTTCAAATCGATGTGACAATTTTCTTATTAATGTTATGGTAACAATTTCTACAAAAGACATCCAAAGCCGTTTAGAATTGTGATCTGTACACCATTTTAAACAGTAAATACAAGGTTCATCTCACTGTGTACCGTGTGAGGTGGCGCACTAAAAAGTCTAAACCGCCATGTGGGGCAATATGTAATGCTGGGGTTGAATAATTAGTAATTTTGTATTTGTCAAATAACATCAAATCTAAAAAATCGCCCTTTTCCCACACTTTGCGTTAAATCAATAAATGTAATTGAATAATAATTTTGAAAACGATGTGACAATTCTCTTATAAATTTAGTGGTAACGATTTCTGAAGGAAAGCATCCAAAGCCGTTTAGAATAGTTATGTTTATACTGTTTTTAACTGTAAGTACCAAGTTCTTCCAATTGTGTACCGTTTGAAGAAGTGCTCTACGAAACCTAAACTGCCACGTGAAGCAATATGGAATGCAGGAGTCGAATAATTAGTAATTTTGTATTCATCAAATCACATCAAATCTAAGAAATTGCCCCTCTGCCACACTTTGCGTCAATTGAATAATTATAATTGAATAATAATTGAAATAGAATGAAATTTTTAAAATCAGTGTGACAATTTTCTTATAAATGTAATGGTAACAATTTTTACAAGAGACATCCAAAGCTGTTTATAATTGTGATCTGTACGCTATTTTAAACAGTGAATACCAGATTCCTCTCTCTCTGTGTACCGTGTGAAGCGGCGCTCTACAACGCCTGAACCGCGATGTGGAGCAATATGTAATACAGGGGTTGAATAATTAGTAATATTGTATTCATCAAATCACATCAAATCTAAAAATTTTCCTTTTCCCACACTTTGCGTTAAATAAATAATTGTAATTGAATAATAATTTGAAAATCGATATGACAATTTTCTTATGAATTTAGTGGTAACTATTCTTGAATGAAAACATCCAAAGCCGTTTAGAATAGTTATGTGTATACTGTTTTTAACAGTGAGTACTAAGTTCTTCCTACTGTGTACCGTGTGACGCGGTGCTCTACAAAGCCTAAACTGCCACGCGAAGCAATATGGAATGCAGGAGTCGAATAATAAGTAATTTTCTATAACCAAGTCTGAAGTATCTTACATTTTTCTAATTAAATTAGTAGAACTTCACTAGTGATTAGTGAAATTTTAGTTTCAGTGAGTCCGGTGCGTTTGGGGTAAAACATTTATTTGAATTTAAATGATTTCTAAAAAGAAATAAGTATAAGTTCCTACAATTACTAATGAACTTCAAATGATCAATTATATTGTAATTACCAACACGGTTAGTGTAAATCACTATGGTGGAGAACAGAATGAAACTCACTGTCCACATATTTTTTTAAACAAAAAGCCAACTTATCAAGAACTTTGGTAAGATTTTAATTAATGAATATTCTTCAAATCGTTACAGAGTACTTTATACCAGATATTGTTCATTTGAATAATGAGATAGCTCATTTGCTTTAAGTAATGATAAGATTAGATTAGATTATTTGATGATAATTACACAGCCCAATGTACCTACAATTTTCAACATTAGTAAATTATCTTCGCTTTGATGATGATTATTATTATTTATTATCATTTTCAATAGCTCCTAGTGCAATCTACATTTTTTTATATTCCTTGAACAAGTTTCATAATTTTTCATTTGAATTAATAAAGTAGCGTACATTTTTCGAAAAAACTAATTAGTAACAAATTCGATAAAAATTCATGTAATGCAAAGCAGATTAAAAAAGAACACTGGCACACAAAAAAAAGTGGTGTGCCCGGCGGACTACACCGGCATATCTTCATGTTTTTCAGATGGCTGAATCCGAATCTGGGGTCAAAATACCCAAGTTAGCTCGTATTTTTCCAAAAAACGCAAACATCGACGTAAAATCGACGAAAACAGCGATTTTTCTTGTATACTTTCACAAAAAATCAAATATCCTAATGCCCGGTGGACTTAACCAGCATATCTACATGTTTTTGGGGTCTCTCCTCCAAATTTGGGGTCAAAATAACCCAGTTGGCTTACATTTCTTTCTGGAAACGCAAAAATAGACGTAAAATCGACGAAAACAACGATTTTTCTTTATATTTTTGCAAAAAAAAAATTTTTCCATGCCCGGTAAACTAAACAAGCATATCCATGTGGTTTTAGGGTCGCTGAATCCAAATCCGGGATCCAAATGACCCAGTTGGCTTATATTTTTTCGAAAAACGCAAAAGTGGACGTAAAAATGACAGAAACAGCGATTTTTGCTGTATTTCTTGGGTAAAAATTGAACTTTTTATGTCTAGTGAACTTAATTACCATACCTTATAATTTTTTTTGGTGACTCAATCCAATTTCGCTGTAAAAATAACCCAATCAGATCGTAGTTCGTTTTTAAAACTGTAAATTAGCCGCAAAAATACCAAAAATGGTGATTTTCCCTTTATTTTTCAGATGGAAAAAAAAATTTACGTCTAGTGGACTGAATCACCATATCTATATGATTGTTGTTTACTGTAGATTTCCTCTGCCTCTCACGTTTAGGGGTGTTCAATTTGCGTCAGTTTCCTTGCATGGCATTAGTAGGATTTTTTCTAAATAAGTTTTATTTACTTCTAGCGTTACCCAGGAACAACGACGTGGACGTAGTAAATTCTGTTCCCTTGGGGTTTGTTACCATTTCTGAAACCACATTTTGATAGTCTGGACTTTTCTTATTACCTGAACAGTTTTTGACAAAATTTTCAAAACTTAGCCAGTCATCTTTTTCAGTGTCAGACATTTTCGTGATGAACTCTGGATCCTGCAACATTTTTCTTATCTGCAGTTGATCGAAAATCCCCTCTTTTAATTTTGCTTCGGAAAGTTGTGGAAATTGATCTTCCAAATACACAAAGCAATCGCCATCTTTGTCAAGCGCTTTGACAAACTGTTTCATAAGACCCAGCTTTATATGAAGGGGTGGAATC
>JAABKJ010000965.1:0-32062 GCA_011634705.1 Andricus grossulariae
TTGGGTAATTTATGGTAAGTTACTACATCTACCGGTAAAATTACCATAAATTACCGAAAATTGTAATAAATTTTCGGAAATTCAAAAAAATAAGTATTGTGTAATTTATTGTAAGTTTCTATATTTACCGGTAAAATTACCGTAAATTACCGAAAATTTCCATAAATTTTCGTAAATGTATGGAAATTTTTAAAAATGAATTTTGGGTAGTTTATGGCATTTTACCATATTTATCGGTAAAATTACGACAAATTATCGAAAATTGTCATAAATTTCAGGAAATTCATGGAAATTTTTCAAAATGAATATTGGGCAATTTATGATAAGTTACTATATTTATCGGTAAAATTACTATAAATTACCGAAAATGATCATAAATTTCCGGAAATTTCGAAAAATTAATTTTATTCAAAATCTAATATGAACTGAAATCATGAGTGTATTTCGAAAAATGTCTGAAATCATCCACTTGTTATAAAAAATATCGTATGCGCGTAGGGGTATAGGCACTCCCCCCCCTAGGTGCATAATATGCTATTAAAACAAAAAAGTTAATTTTCAACCAAGTAGTTAAATTTTTCACTAAAAACTATCAACTTTCAACCAAAAATGAAATAGGAAAATTTGCAGTTCGGAAAATTCATTTTTAAGCAAAAGAAAGAAAAATATTTTCAACAAAATAGTTGAATTTTCAAACAAGAAGATGGATCTTCAACTAATAAAAATAATTTTAACCAAGTAAATTAACTTTCAACCAAATAGTTTAATTTTCATCTAAAAGCGAATAATTTTGAACCGAAAAAGTTAAATCCGCAACCAATTAAAAGAATTTTTATCAAAATAGTTGAACTATCAACCAATTAGTTGAATTTTCAATCAAGAAGAATAGTTTTTTACTGTAAAAGCCGAAATTAGTTTTCAACAAAAAAAGACGAATTTTAAACAAGATAACAATCTTCTTATTCTTTTGTTTATTGGAAACCGATAAAATGAATTCTGAACGAAATAATTAATTTTTCAACCAAGTTGTTGAATTTTCTACGAAAAAATATAAATTCTCAATGAAAAATTTAAACGTTGAATTTTCAACTAAAAGTGATTCCTTTTTAATCAAAAATGAAATAGCTAAATTTCCATTAAAAAAAAAAAATAATTTTCAAACAATAACAAAAAAAATGCCAACCAAATAGTTGAATTGTCAACTAAATAGTAGATTCTTCAATTAAAAGAGGTGAAATCTGAACCAAAAATATTACAGTAGACTTTTCGATTGAAAAAAAATTAATTTTCAACGAAACATTTATTTATTATTTATTTATTAGTTTTTATTCAGAGCACATTTTATAACCCGTATTTTGATTATCTCTATTGGAATACATTAAATTGAAATAACAAATGGTTTAGCTCAACATATAAGTATAAATGAAGATTACAGTAAGAACAATATTTTCTTTTTTCAATACCGTAAAAAAATTACAAGATTTTCAATAAAATGCAGTACACATAGAGTACAATTTATTTTATTTCGTAAACTAATGCATTTTCCTTATATGACTTGCAATTTTGTAAGAATCTTTTATTATGTAATAAATTTATATTTTTCTAACTTAAATCCACTAATTTTGTATTTGAAAAAAACATTATTCTCTAGAGCATACTGTTTATAATTTTGGCTGAAATTTATGTTGACTTGAAAATATAACGAGAAATATATAGGAACAAGAAATCGTAGGTGTATTTCACATAAATTACTATTTTGTCAGACGCTGTTCTTGAAGATGTGACAATAGTCATCATTGCATCAGTAGGTGCATATTATGTTACTTCGGTTTAATGTCTACTAAACAAGAGAAGTGCAAATTTTTACGAGTTTTGAAAGTAATTGGACAAAAATTACATTTTGTTTTGTTTAATTTTTTCATTTGATTTTTTCGCATCGAAAAAAGAAGATAAAATAATAATTTAAGAATTATTACTCAAATTATTACTCGAATTTGCCTGGAGGTTTGGTCAGGGGAGAGGAAAACTGCAGAAAACCACCTCCAGAGTTTAACCAGTTTTTCGACAGTCGATTTTGAACAGATATTTGACCTTACCCGCAAAATGTACACTCACGTAAAAAAGTTGTATATAGTTTACATATAGTGGAGAAAAAACTAATATTTGTCATTTGTTTTATACATCAAAATTTATGAAACAAATGAAAAATATCATTGTTTTGTCCATTATATATAAACTATATATAACTTTTTCACCTGCTCGACATTAGTAAAACGCAGCGAATATACAACCGGGTTGTGCGTCGCAGATGGTCACCCATCCGAGTGCTATTCGCGCTCGAAGTAGCTTGACATCTGACCTCTTTCCGTTCTCGAAAAAATCAACTTTTTCCAACAATTTTTTTTTGTCTGAAATTTGTCTTTATTAGATTTTTATGTAAACTTATGTTATAACATTTTTAACACTTGTTTTTAATAGACAATTAAATGACAATGACAATTAAAAAGTTGAAAATTTGTCAGTCTCGGTAGAAAGTTAATCTTCTTCGTTGAAAATTCATGTTTTTGGTTAAAAATTCAACTCTCGTCAAAAATTAATCTACTTCGTAGGACATTCTACAATTTTGTTAATAAGGCAACTTCTGGTTGAAAATTCAACTGTTGTGTTGAAAATTCGATTTTTCAGATTAAAAGTTAATTTTCATTAATTGGAAATTTTAGTATTTCACTTTTAGTTAGAAATGTACCTTTTATTGTTGAAAATTCAGCTACTTGGTTGAAAGTTTAACTACTTTTGAAAATTCGTTTTTCTTGTTGAATATTTCTGATTTCAGTTGAAAATAATTTATTTGAAAATTTAACTATTTTGTCGAAAATTCGTTTTTTTGTTGTTGAAAATTCAACTCATACATTTTTTTATTGTAAATTTATCTTTTTTAGTCAAAAATCCAACAAGTTGAAAATTCATGTATTTCGTTAACAATTTGTTGTTTTTGATAGAAAATTAATCTTCTTGGTTGAAAATTCAACTACCTATTTGAAAATTTAACTAATTTGTAAAAAATTCATTTTTTTGTTTTATTTGACAATTCCTCTCTTTGGTTAAAATATAACAATTTGGTTGCTGAATCGTTGTGTTTTGGTTAAAAATTTATTTTTCTACTGTAGATTTAACTATTCCGATTGAAGATTATACATTGCAGTTACAAATTCATCTCCTTGATTAAAAATTTGACTATTTTTTCAAATATTCGATTTGAACAAAAAAAAATTTTTGTACTTCAAACTGTATTTCATTTTTGGCTAAAAATATACATTTTTTAGTTAAAACTTCAACGGTTTGGATGAAGATTTATATTTTCTGATGTATTTTTGTGAAAGTTCGTCTTTTTTGGCAGAAAATTAATCTTCTCGACTAAAAATTTATATTCTTAGTTCAAAATTAAATTACTTGTTGACAAATTAATCTATTTTGTAGAAAATTCAACAATTTCGTCAAAATTCTTTTTTTTTTCTTGAAAGTTCAATTATTTTGTTGAAAATTCACCTTTCTGGGTAGAAAATTCAAATATTTTTTTAAATAAATTCAAATATTTGGTTGACAATAATTAACGTTTTTTTGTTATAAATAAACAGCTTTGTTATAAAGAATATTGTTTGGTTGAAAAGTTCAATATTCCGTTAAAAATGCGTGTTTTTTGTTCAGGATTTTACTATTTTGTTGAAAATTTGTCGTTTTTGGTTGACTTCTACTGTTTTTTACTTAAAATAAAAATCTGTTTTGGCTGAAATAACACTTATTGCATTTTTTATTTGAAATTCATCTCTTTTGGTTAAAAATTAATCTTCCTTGTAGAAAATTCCACAATTTTGTACAAAAGTCATGTTTTGTTGGAAGATTCTTCATTTTAGTTGACAATTTAACTATTTTGTTGAAAAATCATTGTTTTTTGGTTAAATATTTATTTTTTAAATAAAAATTTAACTATTCCAGTTGAAGATTCATCATTCTAGTTGAAAATTAATTTTTTTGTTGAATATTTATTTTTTTACTGCACAATTAGCCATCGTATTAAATCGGATAGGATCTGATAAGGTCGAATAGGATCGAATTGAATCAGATAGAACCTAGCATGTTCGAATAGGGTCGGATAGAATCGGATAGGATAGTACAAGGTAGATATCAAACACAGAAAACTATAAATTAGAAGAAAAAAAATTTATCTAAATTCTACATAGGATTGAACAATGATCGGATAGGATCAGATAGGATAACATAAAATCGGATAGGATAGATTCGGAAAGGATCGGATATGATTGAATATAATAGGATAAAAACGGGTAGAATAATGTCGGATTGGGTCGGATAGGATTGGTTAGGATAGGGTTGGATAGGTTCTGTATTTTTACCTCAATTCTACATAGAATACTATAAAATTGGATAAGATCGGATACTAAAGGGCAGAACAGATATCAAAAACAGAAAACTGTAATGTAGAAAATTTTAATTTGTATCTCAATTCTACATAGGGTAGAATAGTATCCGGAAGGATAAAAAAGAATATGATATAATCGGATAGGATATTGTTGGATCAGATACGGCTGGGGAGGATCGGATAAGTTCGGATAGGATAGAAACGAATAGGAACGGATTGGATAAGATAGAATCTGATAGGATCGAATAGGGTCGATCAGGATCGGTTAGGTGAGTACCGGATAGGGCCGGATAGAATTGGGTTTGATCAAATAGGCTAGTACTGGATAGATATCAAAAGTAGAAAACTATAAAGTAGCAAATTTTATTTCTATCTTAGTTCTACATAGGGTAGTATAAGATCGGTGAGGATCAGATAGGATCAAATATAATTGGATAAGATAGGGTCGGATAGGATCGAGTACGATGAAACAGATTAGGATAGAATTGGATAGAAATGGGTTAGATAGACTTGGTTAATATAGGGTCGGGTAGGAACGGATAGAATAGTACATGACGGAACAGATATCGAAGACAGAATACTATAACATGGCAAATTGGTTTCTTCCTCAATTCTACATAAGGTTGGATAGGATCGGATTATACAGGAACATATATCAGAAAATAGAAAACTATAGCATAGGATTCTACATAGGATAGGATACGATCGGATACGATAGAATATGATAGGATAGGATAGGATAGGATACATCCAGGGAAGCTTTGATTCATCTCTCTTTAAAATTCGATCATGCTCTGATTCTCTGATTCTCTCATTCTCTTATTCTCTCATTTTCTTATTCTCTCATTCTCTCATTCTCTTGTCCCCTCTTTCTTTCTCCTTGAGGTCTCGACTCTCAGTTCTTCTTCTTCTTCTTCCTCATCACCTTCTTCTTCCTCTTTGCCTCTCTGTCTCTCTTTCACTAGTTTTTCGTTCTCTCAATCTCGAGGGTAGTGGGACGCGTTTGTGACGAGAGGGAGCGTGCCAGCGAAGACGGATGAAAACGGATATCGCAGTCGCTGTGGTACTTTTGAAGGCAGCGCATCTTGAGGAATACTTGGAACAATAACTGAGCTTAGGTACGGGCTAATAAGCCAATCCTCTTTATATACCTGCATCTACATCTCTCAGTGATTGATGTGTGTGTACACGTGACATTGAACATTGCGCAAAAATTCATTTTGGCTTCATTAGCCGTGCATGCTGACTGACCCTTGACACGAAAAAACTATTGCAAATTAAGTGACGTCGATTATTATTATAAGCCCCAAACGGATGTGTGCTAATCAATCGCCATTGATCGATGTCCTACCTCGGGATGATACATGCTATATTGCTTCTCTATAGCCTAATCATACACGCAACAGTCAAATTACAGTGCCTACTATTCATTCTTATTCCTCATTAATAAAAATCATGATAATAACAAACTCAAAATAAATCATTACAAAAAATGAAAAATGTGTGTTTGAGTGTATAGAGTGTCGAGGAAACATGATTTGAATATTCATGGACTCTAATAATTATGGATTACTAAGTGAGATTTTTATTCCTCATTGAAATTTAGTTCTCATTGTTTCCATGGTTATATGTGAAATCGGTGTTTATGAAATCAAAATTGAAAATAATATCAATCATCCTTTTTTATGTCTTTCCAAGTATAATCTTATTAATTACGTAATTATTGAGAATCGAAGAATTCTAGAAACTTAGTATAAATAATTGCAATACTTAAAATTTACTAAAACTGAATTTAGAAATTGTTGTTCAGACTTTCAACCTTTTTACAAAATTGAGAGTAAATCCAGATTTTGAGTTCACCATTGTGCAAATTACGTGTCCGAAAATAAATTTGTGTAGACAATGTCTCGGGGGACAAAAACGCGAAACGGACAATTATATTTTGTAACTGATATTGGTGATTTAAAACAGTGTCTGGCAGCTAAATTTGGCGGTCTCTGGCCCCAATTGCATCGCGTTCGTTAACTCGTTGCGCAACGAAAAGCACTGGCGTAGCGAGTCATTTAAATTGTTCCTCCCCATTAACAATAAAATCTCACCGAAATTATTTTGGTACCTTCCTTTCTTATGCTGAATAAAAATACCAATTTTTCATCACTAAGAATTAACTCAAAGAAAAACAACCCAAAAATATTTATTCATCTCCTGAGAATAATTATCAAATTTTATTTATTTAAAAAAAAAGTCAAATATGTTGCTATATACAATCATATTTTGGTTCAGTCTCTAAGTCATTCTTAAATAAGAAATCCTTTGGACCTATATCTGATTTTGATTAATTTTTCGTAAAGA
The DNA here is from genome assembly GCA_011634705.1 of Andricus grossulariae. Lineage (NCBI taxonomy): Eukaryota > Metazoa > Arthropoda > Insecta > Hymenoptera > Cynipidae > Andricus > Andricus grossulariae. Next base: position 6,788 of record JAABKJ010000965.1, read on the forward strand.
TATTTTCAAAATAATAATTTTTTTGACACTCGTATAGTTTATTGTGTGAAATTTCGAAAAGAAAAAATTTTCCTACATATTATGGCTAGTTGGCTGGGAGCTATGACTCAGAAACTAAAAGCGTTAGCATATCTCAAATAACTCGCTGCCGCTTTTAAGTGTCTGGCATGACACTGAACTGTTCCACTGGCTTCCTCACAAGTCCTTTAAAATAAGACTAACCTGAGCAGATTGCTCTACTGATTATGTACCACCAGGTCAAATACAGCTTTCTTGGATTATGGAACTTTAAAATTAGCATTTTTTTTTAAATTACTTATTTTATAAACACTGAGAAACATTTTTGATTCGAAAAACAAAACGGATTCTATACAAAAGCAACATTTTTTGTTGTCCTAACAATCTGGTTCCTTCAACAATTTGTTGAAACAAAACTTAGATTTTGTTTCAACACATTTTTTGTTATGTCAACAAAAGGTATCTTTAAAGAACCATAAATTGGTTGGGACACCAAAACATTTTCGTTGCGACGATAGAAACCAAAAACACCTCTTTAGATATAAAAAAAATAAAGTAGGTCAAATGACGTGTTTCATATGATTGACCTCATTTCTTTTATTGAGATGAAGAGGTAAAATTATGCTCACAAAATTGCAAAAAAAGTCGCATGAAATTTCGGAGGAAGTTCACAAAAAATTGCATTCAATTTTTAAAGATAAAGTAGTATCAGACGCCGAATGATGGAAATAATAACTTTATGAGTTTAGGAATATAGAATACATCAGTCTGCTTAATTTTTAAATATTCCTTGCACAATAAAAATAATCTTTAAGGTTAAATCAATTTTTGAATAATGGTCATTCAGCTTAAAGGATTTCAAATTTCGGATTAAAATAATTATTTCTGAACTCCTAAACTTGTCGAATTGTGCTATCTTCAAATGAGGGAAGTTTATAATTTACATGATTTTTAACACTTCAAACTTAAAATTACTAAAAAATTAGGGTTTTATATTTAAGACTTTATAATTTAAATAGAAATTATTCTTTATTTGATATTTTAATTTGAAATTTATCGATTTTAAACGTTTCCGATTTAAAAATGTCCAAGTCTTAAGGCTTGCAGTTCAAAAAAATTAAAATCTTGAATACGGATTTACGCGATTAGAAATTGTTCAATTTCAAATGCTATTCTAATTTTGAATTCAAATTATAAAAGTTTTATTATGAATAAAATTGGAACAAAGTATAGAAAATTTCTGAAAAAAAAACGCAATCAAGTAGCATTTTTTCAAAAAAGTGGAAAAAAATCGAAAAAGTCGCACGATCTAAGCACTGCATTCGGAATATTTAGAAATAGTCCTTTCATTTATTCAATAATACTTTTAACAGTTTGTTAATCTAATAATTAATCTTGGTAACTAAAATATTTAATCGATTCAAAAATAAAGTTTGAACCCAAAAAAAGATCTGACCTAGAAATTAGAGATTAAAAGAGGATAAAAAATTAAGTTAGAATAACTAATAAAATTAATACTATCTGCATATTTATTTATAATGCGGCAAAATATTAATAATATTTATAACAGTATTAGTAGTCGATTCATAATAAACTTAAATTCATTGACCAAAATTATATTCTAACTTAAAAATTGTGAAGTTCAGGAATTAAAACAATAAATTAAACACTGTAAATAAAATTTAGCTTATAATAACATTTTTAAGAGAGCGATGAAAAGTTATAAAAAAATTAATAGGTTGTAATAAAATTTGGACAGATGCATAATAGACCTTTCATTAACGGCTGTAAATTTTATCACCAGTTTCGAAATGTACATATATTACAAAGCCTCTTTATTATAAGCTAAAACTACTAATGCCAAGGAGAAGTAATTGTTGCATTGTCACGCTCAATTCCCTTAAGTGTTTTTGGCTCCGGCTTCTAGTTTATTATTAAAACTGATTGATAAATTATAAGTATTCAAATATTTGACTTGTTTAAGAAATGTTTGATTTACTGAGTTTGTTTAGACTGAAAAAATTATTTGCGAAATATTATTTTTAGTTTTATTTCCGTCTGTAATGGTTAAAACAGGTGTTAAAAGTTCTTTGAAAATTTATCAAGATTTGCAGACAGAAAGCTTATTCTGAAATAGATTTTCAATCCGTGGGAAGGGACACCGTCTTTTTGACACAATATAAACTTTTTGTCCCTCCACGATTTCCACGTCAGCAGTTTTATTTTTAACCCATTTCCGCTTGTGAAACGAACACAACGAAATCCATTTGAAATATAATTTTTATATATTACTTTTTTAATTTTCATTTTATTTTACCAATGCTGAACTATTAATTGCCTTAAAATTTTGAAGAATAAATGTTTTATAGATATCTTTTAATGAAAAATTGAGTATAAAGAATGGCGTAAAATTGATTAATGTTTTAAATCCGGAAATTCAAATATAAAATTGCAATAAATTCAAAATGTTTTACATAGTGTGAATATTTGTTAAAAGAAGTAAAATTTGTGAATTTGTCATTAAATTTTTATAGTAGTTGACAAATGTGTTTACCAAAATTTTGTGGTGCCATTTTATAGTGCAAAATTGTTTAGATTTCCTTTTGTGTTATTTCCTGTATTCGCCCACGCAATTTGGTCATTGTTTACGTATGTTTCTGAGATAGCTTCATAAACTTTCAACGTAAAAGCATAATTCAAGACAATATTTCTTGGACTCAGGTTGTTGAAATATGTGACGTTTCCTCTGCGTCATAATTCAGATTTAAAGTTTACGTATGTTTGACGTGATCGTGAATAAAGTAGACATGAATAAGTAAACTGTTATAGTATCTACATACCGGACAAGTTTGTTTGCAATAAAAATATAGCACCTTGTTTAAAAATATATTTGATAAAAAACAATAAAATAATAATTGTCCTTGTGTATCCCATTAAGCAAATATGGTCTAAATTTCGACATGTTCAAAGGACAAGGTTCCATCTTGGAGAGACCAAATAAAAAGGTGCTAACTCGTGGAGACAAAGTGAAAAGGTGCTCATTGTGGACAACATCGCCCTCAACTCTGTAGCATCTTTTCAGTAGGTCTCGATGAGTTAGCACCTTTCATTTGGTTACTCCTAGATGGAACCTTCTCGTTTGGACACGCCGATTTACCATATAACCTCATCATCTGAATTTTAGAATGAACCCTACATTCTGCGAAATTTAAATGAATTAAATAAGACCATTTTAGGATGAAAAAATGTTACTTCTTTCACTCTGACGAACGTGGAAAACTATAATCTACATTCTGCTTATTATAGAACAGTGTTATTGAAACTTGAACAAAAATTACTTTTTATACGCCATTATAAATTTTTATCGATGAATGAATCATCTATTTAATAGGAGCCAATAAATCCATTGTTTACATCAACGGCATGCATCTGTATGTCATTTGGTAAACCACGAATTTGCTCATGTCGCAGATGCCTTAATGCTACTCTAACGATTGATGATTGTAAACTTGCCAAAATCATGAGTGACTTTTAACTTCAAATGAAATGAACCAATAAAATATGTCTGAGTTTTACAGCAGGTTGTTTTCAGGTGTTGACAATAATTTACAGTCGAACTTTAAATTTTAGACGACGATTATGTAACTTTTTTCACTTTCATTTCCACTTCCACTTTTTGGAAATTCACGTTGGGCTTTTTTAAATTGTTGTGAAAATCAAAATCTTGAAAAAAGACAACAGACGTGAATTTCGAAAAAGTGGAAATAGAAGTCAAAAAGTTATATAATTGTCCCAAGTATCGGTTCTGAAAAAATAATTTTCAACAGAAGAAATTAAAACATCCCTTATCTTTGGTTTCAATCACGAAAAGAAAAAAAAAGGAAAAAATTGAAATCTAATATTTGATGAGTTGTACAATGTACTTTGCTTAAAAAGTAATGGATGTTTCAATGTATGTTAAATAAATAGAACTCACATCAAATAATAATTAATAATGAAATAAATAAATCTTAAACTTACCTGGAGAAACTCTTCTTAAAACTTATTTCTATTTATAACTCAGGTTCTCAGCTCTGAATGACCTTGAAATGAGTAACTGTACTTGAAAGCTTTATCTTTGAGAGTGTAGCTATTATTAATAAATATCGTATATTAATAACAAAAATTAGTTTGTACACCCTTAAAAACTAATCCAAATTATTAAGAAGTGATATTTTTTTTCTTTAGATTTGAAGACCTTCTTTTAAATTTAAGATTATACAATCATTTCAATGAGTTTTGCTTGAAATTAGTAAAATTTTGGGAATGCCTTAAAAATCGAAGAAATAGCTGAATGTGCTTTTCATCTGGTCCTACGAGCCACGTTCGACGGTTCGGGCCGTGCCAGTTCGATTCACGGGCACAAAATTAGATACAATCTATTTTTGCGTGGCACATAGCCCGCTCGCTCCAGTTTTAACATTTCCTCGGACACAAAACTCCCGCATGTCTCAATTTCCTATTACAATTGCCATAATCGAGTTGTTTCATATAAGGGCTGAATTTTATGCATTTTTTATTCGAAAATTGTAATTTTGTTGATTTTTAATTTAGAATAAGAAACATTATCGAATATGGAATGAAAAATTATAGGTATCATAGACATACCAATATTGTAAGTTGTAACCCAGATGAAACTATTTTTTCACATCAATCTTTTTATTATTACACACAGTTCATAAAAACATATCATGAATATACTCGTATAGTCTAGTTAGAAAAAAATAGATTTAATGTTTGCAATTAAATCAAAGAAAAATACAAAGATAAGATTCAGTTACTAATTGTAAGTAATATTAATATTGGTAAGGTTAGAAATTATTTTGTACTATCTTTCTTATAGAGACAAAGGAACATTTATTAATATCCGACTAATATGAATTAACATGATACAAAAAAGAAAACTTTGATTATGTTTAAAACTAATCTTCAGAATGTGTTTTAAAGTTGTTACAAGTTTCTGATTTTTTTTGCATTTTTCTGTGTTAAATCCAAGGCATTGTCCAGGCACATATTAGGCTGAGATTCTATAATTCATACTTTTCAGCTAATGCAAACAGTTTTTTTGCTTGCTCTTCTTTTAAGTCTTCGACAGTATCGGTATAAATAAACGTTAACATATGCTGAACGATTTCCGGCTCGAAACCGTTTATTTCAATTTTGTTTTCCTCTGATTCATTCATTTTATGTTCAAACATTGCTTTAAAAACAGGTGATCTACTCACGAGCAACAGTTTGTGTACTGAGAATTCCTTGCCTTGACAGATAATTTTTAAAAGACAAAGGAGTGCTTTCTTATTTCGCTTTTGGATTTTCGACTTCCAGTGGAACGAAATTATTCTCTTTTCGCGTAATTTGACAAAAAAGGTAGCAATGAGTCTGATAATGGAGGTGTTTAATCGGTCGCGAAAAATAAAAAATTGATTCTTCTCTAATGTCTTCCATGTTTAAATCTTCTAAAAAAGTGAATTTTTCTGAGTCGCAGTTAGGTCTTTTGGCATGAAGCGATGCTTTGTACTTCAAATTCTTATACGGTTCCTTTGATTTGAATTTCATGCTGACACGGAGGCCAAAATTCCATTCCGTGGAATATGTCATTGTGAAGGAACAAGTAATTTCCGGATCTTTTTGCAAAAGTATCTCAACTGAGTCTGTTATTTTTTTTTTTATAGTATCGGTATGTACATGAATTAGTGTCCAAACGGAGTTGTCATTTTCAGAAAAAGAGGGACGAGTAGCCCATGGTATCACCTTCATCAATTCAAAAAAGTCCACTTTGCCCGCCATGTATTCACACGCTGTCTTCCAAAGCTTGATGGTCAAATCTGGACAATAATAAATGATTTTCGAAATTAATCAAGTATAGAGTGATTTGGATGAATGTTTAGGTCCTGAATGATCTTTGCAAATTTTAGATCTAACATGGTAGCCTTGCCACTTCTAAAAGATATTGTTCGGTTTGAAATCGCCAGAAATATACATAAGGACAGTATTTTCTGTCATTAAAAATATTTGGATTATGCGCTAAAAAAACTGGCTATTATGCGAAATTATGCGGCAAAAAATTGAATTGCGCCTTGTATAAATAAACATTTTTTGAAGACATAAGATGGACGTTTCAACTCCAGAAAATATCCAAGTATCAATGTTTGAACGAAGAAGAATATAATTACGCATTAGTGGAATAAAATTGATGAAATAAATCGTATCATTTTAGCCGAACAAAAGGAGTTTGGTGTCATACTCAAAAGTAGAAAAAAAGTACTAAATAGAATATTAATGCACCAAAGGGTACAAGTCGTAGGCGCACACTTTCTGATCATATGGAGTCATTTAGAAAACTTTATTTTTATTTTAATATGAACTTAGGAAATTTTTGACAATTACGAAGATTTTGGAAAATGGTAAATTTATTAAATACCAAACTGACTGATAGCTTGATGATAACTTTTTGTGAGTCTAAAATGTGAGCTCATAGATGTATAATACTGATTATTCACCTCTGACGTCATACTTTTGCTCCCTTTCCTCTGACGTCACCATGCTTGAAAAGCACTACGCTTTTTACAGGCACTCTGACGGTATCATTTTTGCTACAACGGTATCCATTTAATTCGAAAATCGATATCAATATGAAGAAACAAAATACTGTTACATCCTTAAATAATTTTATTGCAGATCAAATTGATACCTTCAGATTTAGCGTGTTCTGCTCGGTTTTGGAATTGAAACATTCATAACATTTTATCTATGGGCTAAAAACTTAAAACAAATTAATTTTACCGCGTTTTTTTTAAATTTAGTTAATTGCACATTTTTTAAATGAAAGTTGTATATGGCGAATTTAAAATTTCTCCAGTTTAAATAGAAAAAAACATGTATTTTGTTAGTATCAAAGAAATTTTGTGCTTTTTTTTCGCCTAATGCCTAATCGTAAAATCGTTTACTTTGCAAGGCCTTAAATTTATAACTGTTCATTTTTAAAGTTTTAGTTTGAAAATTTCAATTTCTGGTCTCCTAATTTTTAGTAGTCAATTTCCAAATTAAAAAACTCAATTGTTAAGTACAATTTTAAACAGGTTTTGAAATCGAACAATTTGGACCTAAAATATAAATCGAATAATAAAAATTTGGCTGAAAGATTTGAAGAATTAACGCAATTTTAAATTGGTACAGAATTAAACAATTTTCAGACTGAAACGTTAAAAATTTTACTTTAAATTTCAAATGTTTTGAATTTCAACTCTTATTAAAAATCTTTCATTGTTAGACAATTAAATATTTAAAACGTTCAAAATTAAATAATTTCAGATTGAAGCTTCATAAATTATAAAGTTGCAATTAATTTCAAATTCAAATACCATTTCCAATTGAAATTTGTATGTTTTTCAATAGAAATTCTTCACGATTGAACAATGTTTATTTTAAGATTTTGACGTTTATTAATTTTAAAAGACTTAATTTCACGATCCTAATTTAAAAATCGTTTAATCTTCAATGAAGTTTGGTATCTTTCAATATTCAACACTTCATTGTCTTAATTGTCCAGTTTTTAATGTGCAATATAATATTTTTAATAAGTATTAATATTTAAGACTCTTAATGTTCAAATCTTCAATCAAGAGCGTCACATAATTAAAAATTCAATTATTTATATTTCAAATTTCAAATTGCACACTTTTGAAGGAATTCAAAATTACTCTATTCTAATTTCTCAATATGAAACACTTTAAATGAAAAAAATTCAGTTTCGAATGCTTGGTACTAAAATGTTCAAGTTTGAAATAAAAAAAATTATTTGAATTAATTCTCACTTAGATATTGTCTCGTAAGTAATTTTTTAGGCTTCGAATTCTAATTTATTTAATTTGACGAATTTTTTATTGTAAAATAATTTTAAAGTCCTTGATATTAAAACTATTTAAATGAGAAGACTTTCAAGTTTTAATTGTAAATGTATGTTGTTTTCAATTTTTGATTTTTTATAGTTGATTAGCACACGAAAATTCGTCATAAAGTTTTTGCTCACCCAACAGAAGACATTAGCCAAATTCCACATTTTTTGTTTCACCTCTTACGAATGTCAAACCACAACTTTTTTTTTGCTCAACTCAGTTGATTCGATTAATTGGCAAAGTTCAAAATATAAATTTTGTATAACTTTATTGAAAAAAATTTCTCCAAAATTTGTTGAAGCTTTTTTATTTACAGACGAATTTTAGGATGCAAATATAATATAATGTGTTATTAAATCTTCCACTTTTAGAAATTCACATTGGGCTTTTTCAAATTGTTGTGACAATCAAAATCTTTAAAAAAGACAACCGACGTGAATTTCGAAAAAGTGGATCAAATTATTTAATTATTATTTTTTATTTATTTATTTTATTATTATATATTTATGTATTTTCTTGTTATTTTCTTGCGAAAACTCAAAAATTACGTGACAAAAATAAAATTATGCATTTTGATGCGACGTTAAATTGAGTATATTTAGTATGGAAACATTATATATTACAGAAAAGTTCCGCAATTTAAGAGAACAAAAGACCTCGGACTCACTTGAGATAAAAAATAGTGTGAATAGTGTCACAAATGAAAATAAAATAGAGGTGTAATATGAACATGAAAAATTTTTGTATTAAATTAAAATTCTTAAAACTTATTGAATGAATAATTAGCATAAATTAACATATAATAAGAAAATGTATACAAATTCATCCATTGTTATCTGTTGTGCGATTCTTGCTGCTTTCTCTTCTACCATAAAAGATGTAATTTAAACCAAAAAGGACAAATGTGTAACAAAATAGTATAATTTTTCATAAAAAAAGATGACTTTTACAGAATAGTTACATTTTTAACAAAAAAATGATACTTGACAAAACAGATGAATTTTTAACCAAAAAGCTCAATTTTTACTCTGCAAAGGTATATTTTTAACCAAGAAGACTAATTTTTTAACAAAAAATGAATTGTCAACAAAATACGGAAATTTCGAAAAAAAAGGACGCATTTGCAACAAAACAGTTAAGTTTTTGATCCAAAAAGATGACTTTAACAACATAGTTGGATTTTTAACAAACAAGGTTAATTTTCTACTCAAAGGAACGAATCTTCAACGAAATACATGAATTTTTTTACCACATATTTGAATTTTCAACTCATGAAAGATAAATTTTTAGACAAAAATGGAATAGGTAAATTTTCAGAAAAAAAGATTTTTAACCAAAGATAAAGGAATTTTCAACCAAATAGTTACATTTTAATCCAAAGAGGAGATCCTTAAAAATTAATTTTTAACTAAGTAGTTCGACTTTCAAGCAAGCAGTTGAATTTTCTACCCGAAAGTATCAAATGTTTAGTAACAAAGTTAATTCACAACCCAAATACTTTACGTAGTGTATACGGATCCGGCATATTTTGACGGATTTTAATTTTCTGTTCTGTTTTGACTGGTCACAAAAGTTATCGATCTATTATCATGAATTTCTAAAATTTCCTTAAATTATCATATATTTCCATCCATTACCATAATTTTAAAAATGTATGAAAAGTTTGATGAATTAGTACAATTTCTACAATTTATAGAAAGTTATCATTGTTCTGAAAATTTATGAAATTTGTATAAATTTACGAAATTTGAATAAATTCATGAAATTTGTTGAAAATTACGAAGTTTGTGTAAATTTATGAAATTTGTAGAAATTTGTAGAAATTTATTAAATTTGTTGAAATTTATTAATTTTGTGGAAATTTATAAAATTTGTGGAAATTTATGATAATTTACGGAAAATTATGACGTTATTAAAAATATGCCGAAAAAGAAAATTAAGATCCGGCAAGGAATACGGATATATACAGATGACAATTAACCTCCACCTGTCATCAAGATCTTCCTTTAATTTTCTATTGTACGACATATTTTTGCAAACATCAATTTTTTAACTCGTTGCAATTAATCTAGAATTGTTTGGAATTAATGATAAATCGTTTGGAATTCATGATAAATGCTTTGGAATTCAATTTAGTACACGATAAAATATGCCGGAAGAGAAAATTATAATCCGGCAAAACATGCAGGACGAGACAATTAAAATCCGGCATATTTTGCCGGAACAGAATACTCGACCTATAAAAATGATATTTTTTTATGAATTTATATTACATAGTTAAAACGTGGAATATTCTAGATTGAATACAAATTTGTTAGTGTGTAATAAAAAGAACACAAAATATCCAGAAGGAAAAATGCAGCAAAAAACAATACATTTTTTTATGTTCTTTTTTAAAGAAAGGAAATATTTAAAAGGGGTAGTGGTTTGACTTACATTACTTCTGTGACCAGGTACAGGGGTGCCTTCCCGCTCTACAAGCGACGTTGGTAAGGGGTAGGGGTTTGTCCACAATTATTTCTATGACCAGTCACAGGTGTATCTTCCCGCCCCCAGGAATTATTGTTGAGGGGTAAGGGTGTAACTAAATGTATTTCTGTCACCAGTCACACAGCTTCCTTCCCGGCCCCGCAAAACATTGGAAAGGGGTAGGGTTATAACTAAAAGTGTTCAAGTCTTTAGTCAGAAAGGAGTTTTCCTGCCCCCGTAATACCACAGGTGTGCCTTCCCGCCCACCAAGAAACAGTGGAAAGGGATAGGGGTGTAACTAAAGGTGTATCTGTCAGCAGTCACAGGTGTGCCTTTCCGCCCCCAGGAATTATTGGAAAGGGATAGGGTGTGAATAAATGCATGCCTGTGCCCCCCGCAAAACATTGGAAAGGGGTGGGAGTTTATGTGTTTAGTCAAAGAGGAGCCTTTCCGCCCCCGTAAAACAACAGGGGTACCTTCTTGCCCCCGGGAAACACTGAAAAGAGATAGGGGTGTTATTAGGAAATTTTCCGTGACCAGTAACAGGGATACAAAATGGAAAAAAACTGATTTGACTTCAGTGATTTTTTTTAATTGTTGTGAAAAATGAAAATTTTCAGTAAAAACAGCCCGGCTGGGATCCCGCAGCCATTTATCCCGAAATTTCGGTATAAATAGCCGATTCAACGATCTTAGGTATTCATAAAGAAATTTTGTTATTAATGTATAGACACTGCCTTTTTTTAATGAAAACTTAACCACTCCATTTTTGGTTGTAAATTGATTGTTTTTAAATAAAAATTCAACTATTTAGTTGAAAATGTATGTATTTTGTTCTAAATTATTCTTGATTATTATTATAATTGGAGGGTTGCAGTACAGAACTAGATGTAACAGACATTTTTTCCGAAAATCGGCTTTTTGTAGAAAAAATTCTTTAAAAATCAAATACATGTTGTGTTAAGTGGATTTTTTCAAAAGCTCATTTTTAATATAGTAATAAAGATATTGGTAATTCAAAACCAGAAAACTGACTCTCTGTACTTGTCTTCCTTTTTTTTTAATTTCCTACACTCTTACCAATATTTTTTTAACCTATACAATTTTAACCTTAAAATTCTTGAATGATTTATTCGGAATTGGTTAACATTTTCCAATCAAACTCATTTTCTCTTAATATAGCAACTCAGTATATCGGGGGTAAGTTTTTATTTTTTTGTGTCAAATGAAAATTGTACTTTTTATCGTGATTCGCAACTAAACGTGTTCCAATTTTAAGTTTCGGTCACTTAAGATTTTAATCTATCACATTCTATTTATTGGAACAGGATAATATTTTTCCATCATACTTTTTTGACCTCAATTTAGAAACACTTCAGCTCGGGAATAAACTTTTGTTTTATCTTCAAATTGAGATTTCGATTTTACAAAATGTTATTTCGCTCTCCTGAAAAATTCTTCTTTTTTTGGTTATCTAGTTCTCTTCTGTAACCATTCAATTATTATTATACATATATTATTGATACCTACATAAATTTTCAACCAAATAATTGAATTTTCATCTATACACAATTAATCTTCAACAAAATAGTCCAATCCTTAACTAATAAAATGAATATTTAAGAAAGTAGTTCAACTTTCAACTAAGTAGTTAAACTGTCAGTTAAGAAAATTAATATTAAAAAAGCCATTTTTCTAGGGGCGAGGGGGGGGGGAGAGCTGATAAGTTATTGTTGGGTGCCAAAATGACTTCCTGAAAGTTTTAACAAAAACATTATTTCATTTGACGCCACGTGGTCAAAGGTCAAAATCACGAAAAAAATGCATTTTTCTCGTTATTTTCCAGCCAATCATTTTTTTTTCTGATTCGGGTGAAAAGTGAAAGTTGTATACTATGATGATATAAGAGCCTATGCAGACCAGAAATCGTCAATAATTATCTTATATGCGCGGACTAAAATTAGAGTATTTAAAAAATTGGAGAAACGTTTTTTTTTTCTAATCCTGGTGAAAATTTGAAGTTTTTATGCTATGATAATATAAGTGCCTCTGAAGTATAGACCTCATAAAAAATTATCTTATCAAGAAAAATTTCATTTTTAACGTTATTTTCAAGCCAATAATTTTTTTTTCTGATTCGGGTGAACAGTTAAAGTCATACTATGACGATATAAGTGCTTACAAAGTATGGACCTCATCAAAACTTATCTTCGCGCCCTCAAGTTAAATGACCAAAAATAGTAAAAATCATGAACATTTTTATTTTTATGGTTATTTTCAAGCAGGTACTTTAACTTGAGTCCGCGAACATAAGATAATTTTTTATAAGGTCTCTACTACATAGACACTCATATCATCATAATATACAACCTCTATTGTCCACCCGGATCACCAAAAAATTATTCCCTTGAGAATAAGAAGAAAAATATAATTCTTCGTGGTTTTCACCTTTGACTGCATTTTGCGAACTAATAGAATTTTTCTTTGTTGCTCAATCTTTCAGGAAGTCATTTGGGCACCAACAAAAAGTTTTTCAGGCCCTCTGGAAAAGGAATGACCAAAATAGATTTTTTTGATACACCCTACGGTACATTCTTGAAGATAAATAGTAAGAAAAAAGCGAAAATTATGATTCTCAAGACTATCGATTGATTGGGATCAGTAGAGACGAATGAAAATGAGAGAGGGAAGACGCGCCCCTTGCTGGACCGGCCCTGAGATTGCAATGCCGCCGAGTAAATGGGGTGGGCGCTGACGTCGCGACGCCCGGGCCATTTCTGGTTTTGTCTTCAGCATGTCGATGCTTCGCGCGGAGCGCCCTTCGGGGGTGCAAAACTCTCGTGTCTCGCCGTACGATTGATCGAAAAGCTTGCGCCTTGAGTGGACGTCTTCATTCAACAAGTTTAACCCGGTTCTTTGATTCATAATCTAACCCACGTTTTTTACAAACATAAAGTTTTCTATAATCTTCGAAAAAAAAAATTACGGAAAGGGACGCACGCGGCGCCGGCTAAATACATGCACATGCCGCCTCTTTACTTCGTGAATAAAATACGAAACAGGCGAGCAAAAAGTTAACACGATCCCTAGCACGTGTGAGTAACACGTTTACGCGAATTGTAATTGAAAAAAATAAAAGTGCGCGCAACGAGAACGCGGGATGTAGCGTTTTTAGTGGAAGACTGAAATTTAACTGACAGTTTTGTGTATGAAAAAGTGAATTTTTGTATTTCTTTATTTTTAGGCTCATGTGTCAGTTGTTGGTAGACAGTGAGTCTGTGAAGGGAAGTGTGTTTACTATTTCTGCCCTGCGGTCGTTAGAAGCGCAGGGCGGAACGAACCGTCGTCCCGACGTCTTCGGGAGACGATGACAACGCGCTGAAGATAAGGGAAAAATCCGATCCGTAAATATTTTTCTCAGATAGTATTTATAGAATAAGTAATTTAAATAATTTTTATTGAATTATTTTGTATAGTTGACCAAAACCCGAATTTTATCTAAGGCAGCAAGGTCTAGGCTTAACGTCTCTGTTTCTTAAATTTAGAAAAGAATCTTCAAGAGCATAAACACAAATAAAGTCAAATTGTGTAACAGATTTGCACAGAAAACCTTAAGGAGAAGTATGTTTCTAAAAATCATTTTAAAAAAACTGAAAATGGTCAATTTGTGTAATTAAATTGCACAGAAAGACAGAACTTTACTTTTTAGGTTTATGTTTTTTAAAATTAATTTTTGGAATAGTACTTCTCCTTGAGGCTTTTTGTGTAATTCGGTTACACAATTTAACTTTCTTTGAGTTTATGTTTTCAAAGATTTATTATAAAATCGTTCTTTTTTTTTTGTTAAATCGCTTTGAAAATTATTTTTGTATGTGCTGTTGGTTTTGTATAATCCTACGATTTTCCTCGTAACATCACAAATGTGTTGTGCTTATATCCGGTTTGAAAACTAATTTTTATAATAGAATGTTTATCATAACTTTTATCTGCTAACTATTGAATATATGGCATTTTAAACTCCCTTTATAGAAAAATGTCCCTTGTCCCATTTTTCGCGCCCGATCGAGATATTTTTGATTCTTCCATCGCCTTCACAGTGAGCATTGTATTGTAAAAATATGTAATTTCTTCCAAATTAATTCCTGACATTGAATGAAAGTATTTTATTATTTTAGTAGTAGAATAGTTTTCGAAAGAACAAAGCATGTATTATAATAAGCGAAACACCGAAGAGAATTCCGCATAAAAAGAAATTCCCATTGAGATCTAATTGGGATCTCGGCTTCTCGGGTTCTATTTTATTTTCTTCGAAAGTTTTAAAAGTGCTGATGGGTTTTATATTTCAAAAAGTACTTGTGAAATAGGACTAAAGTACCACAAAAGCACAAAATATCTCCCGTTTCACCAGGACTTTTTCAGGAACAAAGTACCGGAAAAGTACCACTATTTTTTTTGTGTAGGACTCTTTGAAGACAAAAATACTGGAAAAGTTCTACTTATTTATTTTTGCAAGTCCTGACTATTTTTTGGGACAAAAGGGCAAGAAAAGTTCCATTTTATTTTCATTCAATATATTTACAAGTGCTCATGAGATTTATGTCCCAAAAAGGTCAAGCTGAAATTGAACTAAGTAACAAAAAAGTTCAAAGAACGGACATTTGAAAACAGAATTTTTTTAGAAAAAAGTACCGGAAAATTCCTGATAAATTTTCTCTAAATTTTTAGAAGTCCCAAATCGATTTCGGGACAAAAGTATTAGAAAACTTACATTACATTTATCTCCTAAAAAGTACTACCTAAAAAAGGACTAAAATACTAAAAAATTCGAAATACGTCTCACATAATTTTATTTTGAAAATTTTACAAAAAATTTTGGGACAAAAGTTCCTGAAAATTGACACTTTATTTTTTTCTCGAGCAGTTCAATTTAGGTACTTTTTTGGTACCTTTTCCCTGAAAAAGTCCTGGTAAAACGGGACATATTTTGGGACATAAATATCACGAGCACTTATAAAAATGTCAAAAAAAGTAAAATGAAACTTATCAAGTACTTTTGTCCCAAAAATTATTTAGCACTTGCAAAAATTTGAAAAAATTAAGTTGGACTTTTCCGTTAGATCATGTCCTGAAAAATTCATGATTAAATGAGGTATATTTTGAAAAGTTTTGGTACTTATTTCCTATTTCAGCCCTACTTTTTTTGGGACATTAATTCCATCAGAACTCGTAAAAGTTTCGTAAAAAATAAAATGTAACTTATCTAGTATTATTGTCCCAATAATTATTTAGAACTTGCAAACATTTCAAAATATTTAATTGGGACTTATGTGGTTCTTTTGTCTTTAAAAATACCTGCGCAAATTTTGAAAAAAAAAATGGATCGTGTTTAGTACTTTCGTCCATATCTGGACTTTTATTTTTTTTAAGTAAATAAGATCCCGGTAAAAAATTATTTATTTGAGTTGCAAAAGTTTTTGAAATTTCAATTAGAATTTTTTGAAAAATATGTCAAAAGTAAAAAAGAATGCCAATTATTTTCATACTGAATACCTTTAATAATAAATTTGTTTGAAACAGTGAAGATTCGATTTGTTACTTTTTTAAAAGATTCCAGTTTCACAAGAAAAATCTCATAACTGTGAAATTGATTGTTAGTTAAAAATAAGTAACAATTCACTCTGTGAATCAATAATAAATTCTAAGAAATAATTTTTTGTACAGATTATATTACTTAGGTGTCACATATTTACTAGCTTTCAAAATTTGCAAAATTGTAATTTTGGTGTGAGGCAGCATTTAAAATAATGATACTAATAATAAAGTATAAGGAACAGAATATATATTTTCTTATCGCAAAACATTCTTGATAGAAAAACGACGGCCTCCAAGTTTGATAAAAAAAACGTTCGTATCATAGAAAATATAGCAATACAAAAATTTAAATCGAAACATCGAATGAAAGATATAAATATAAAAATTCTAATCATGTACACACCAATTTCCGATATTTATTCTGATTTTAATCACAAACTGAATTATTATTGAAACAGAATACTAAAATTAATTCCGTATCCTACCTGCTTTGAGTTGTCTCACCTGATACGCACCTTATCTACTTAATGGTAAAGTCACGTTTCAATGCAAGTGCCGGTAGAATCGAAACTCCGTGTCTGAAGTTTCATAATTGGTATAAGACTAAATTGAAAAATTATATTTGAAAATTATTCAGATCAATCTCATCTGCATTGATGATATTATTATAAATTACCATAATTTAGCTGGAAAAGGAGAACTAGGCGAACTTCCAAAAAATATTTGACTAATGCCGAATTTCGGGACAAGACTTTATAATTTATTGCAAATTTTTAAGCACAGGAATGTTCAGATTTTCAATTATTTTCTTCTGAAGTTACGTTTCAAACTTTTTTTTATGTTAAATATTAAAGCAGAAAGAATGAGCAATAAATTCACATCATAGAAAAATCTCTTCTAATTCTGATGTTAATTTGTCACCTGCTAACTTTTCCTCGTAAATTCAACCCTTGTGAGTCAGTTTCCGAATTAAATCCGAAACACGGATTTGGTGTAAAAACAAAATTACCACGAGACACGAGACCTATAATGGTGTCATTTACCCCACACGCGATCTAATCGGTAAACAGGAATATACCATTTAGGGACTACTATTTCCCCATGCATGACCAGTGTGGACATTGCGTAGCATCAGCAAAATTAGTAAATGATTTCTTCGCCCTAGAAACCATTTTTATGCTTTTTTTTACTTAATGGAATTACTTTTTTTATTCTTCGTATGCAACATTGTGCTCAGGTCGAGAAATATTCAAAGGGGCCGTTCAAAAACTACGTCACGCTCTTTTGAACATTTTCACAAAAATTGGGGAATAATAGGAATTCAACAAAAAAGTTGAGTTTTCAAGCTAAAAATTCAAATGTTTTAGAAAATAGTTGACTCTTAAACACGTAGAGATGAATTTTCCACAAAGAAAGAGGATTTTTCAACCATGTAGTTGAATTTTCAACCAACAAGCAAATTAATTTGAGACAAAACTGTTTCATTTTAACCAGATAGACGAATCTGCAAGCTGAAACATCGATTTTTTTAGAAGACAGTTGAATTTTCTATCCAGAATTTTCCTACCAAAAAAGATGAATTTTCAATCCGAGAAAGAAGATTTCCAAAAAAAGACGAATTTCCAACAAAATGGTTGCATTTGTATAATCACGTAGTTGAACTTTCGACCTACAAAAATGAATTTTCAACCAAATAATTTAGTTTTCAACCTACAAAGTTGAACTTTGAACCAAGTGGTGGAATTTTGAAACCAAAAAGATTGACCTTCATCAAATAACATTTGCATTTTGAATCAAATAGTTGAACCTTCAAGCCAAGATGACGAATTTTTTAGAAAAACGTGACATTTTCAATCCAAAAGTTCAATCTTTCGATCCAAAAAGACGAATGTTCAACAAAACATTCAAATTTTTAACAAAATAATTCAATTTTCAACCCACTAGAATTTTCAACAAACAAATTAATTTTAGACTAAACTGTTTCATTTTCAACCAAATAGTGGAATTTGCAAGCGGAAACATCGATTTTTTTAGAAAACAATTGAATTTTCAACCAAGAACTTTCCTAACAGATAAAATAACAATTTTATTCCAAAAAATATGCTTTTTAATTCAAAAAGACGAATTATCAACAATGCTATTGAATCCTCGAACCAAAAAGAAGACTTTTGAACAAAATAGTTGAATTTTCAACATAACAGTTGCATTTCTAACAAAATAATGAAATTTTCAAGAAATAAATCGAATATATATATATATTTTTTCAACCTGTAAAGAAGAGTTTTCAACCAATTGGTCGAATTTTTAAACAAAAAAGAATCAACTTCAACAACAAACGGCTGCATTTTTAAAAATAGTCGAATCTTCAGGCTAAAATGACGAATTTGGTATAAAACAGTTGAGTTTTCAAGCCTGAACTTTTCTACTAAGCAATTTGAATTTTCAACAAAGTGGTTTAATTTTTGAACAAAAAAGATTTAATTTCAACCAGAAACAGTTACATGTTCAACCAAATAGTTGCATTTTTAAGCCAAAAAGACTAATTTTTTAGAAAAAAGTTGAATTTTCAATCCAAAAGCATGAATTTTCTACCCAAAAAGACAAGTGTTCAGCAAAACAGTTGAATTTTCAACAAAAACATATATTTTCAACAAAATAGTTCGATTTTCAAGTAAAATTATGGAATCTTTGAAAAAAAAATTCTTTAACAAAGAAGTACAACCAAGTAGTTTAATTTGTAATCAAAAAAGATTAATTTCCAAACAAAAAATATAATTGTTGATATTTCAACCAAGAGACTTTAATTTTTAATCAAAAACAGTCAAATTAATTCAAAAAGATGAATTCTCGCCAAAAAATGTAATAGCTGGTATTTTAACCAAGAAATATTCTTATTTGCAATCAAAATCCAACCAAAAAGATGAATTTTCAACAAAAGAGTTGCATTTTTAACCAGCAAAGATTTTTCAGTCAAGACTAATAAGAATGTCAAACAAATTATTGAGTTTTCGAACCAAAGAGACGAATTCTCTAGAAGACAGTTAAATTTCCAACCAGAAAATATAAATTTTCTACCAAAAAGTTAATTTTCAACAAGATAATTTTCGAAGATAATAATAGAATTTTCAATCTAAAAAGACGAGTTTTTAAGCCAAAAAGGCTAATTTGCTGCAAAACTGTTACATTTTTAACCAAAAAATATGAGTGTAAAAAAATGAATTCATTTTTCACCAAATAGTTGAATTTCAAACCAAAAACGGTCAATTTTAGACAAGAACTACGAATGCACAATAAAATACACACATTTTAAATTAATAATTAAATAGGTTAATTTCATTTCAAAAAGTTAATTTTCAACCAAACAAGAACGAATTTTCAATAAAATAGTTTAGCCTTCAACCAATAAAATCAATGTTTAAGAAAGTATTTCAATTTTCAATCAACTAGTTGATTTTTCAACAAAAAATATGAATTCTCAATGAAAAATGTATTACTGTGTAAATTTCTGGCTCCAGAAAGCTAGTTAGGTTGCACTACTTTCATTTAGTCTTTATTGTAAATAACCTTTATAACCATTCAATTAAGAACTTAGTCAATTTACCTCATAATTAATTGCTTCCTCATAGAGGGAGTTTTGTAATGACCTAAAGTTTCAAACCTACTTTTTTGACATATTTTGATATAATTCGACGCCTGGAGCTCGAAAATACCATTTTTTGTTTAAATATCCATGTGTATGTGCAACTTTTTTTTGTTCACCATATCTCGAAAAGTAAAAGGCTATGATCATGCAATTTGGATGAATTGCAGCTCATGTTGATATTCAGGTCGGATAGGATTTTAAGCTCGATATGATATCAAATTTATTCATGTTAGGAATACTACATTAATGTCTGTGACATGTTTGTTTGCGTCTTCGAGACACGTCGAAAGACATATTGACGAATTATCCATGACCTCGTATAACCTAGCAATACCGATTTATAAATTAAAAAATATATTCTTTATCTGGTTGATATGAAGAAAACTTTTTAAATTGAGGAATACAACAGCGTATATCATATACTTGTTTACGTCTCTAAGACGCATCGATTGCCTAATTAAAAAACCTTTTAAGCCCTACTATAACCTACCAATATCGTTTTTTAAATTTTCGAAGAAAATTATTTACCTTGCTTATAAGAGAATGTTTTTTTATATTCGGAATATAAGAGTTACTATATTTGCTGTAATTGTTCACGTCTACGAGACGCGTGTATTGACCTATTGACGAACCTTTGATAAGATTTTCATGTGCTCTGTGATTTTCTGAAAATAAGATTTTCAGTAAGACAGGAAAATAAGCTTCAAAAATATTGAATGTCTCAATTGTTTTTTATTTAGAGAAAAATTTCCCTCTATGAGGAAGAAAATTTGTTTGCTACCTATAAGGAAGCAATCATCTCATGAAATAAGTTTTTTTGCATTCGCCATTAAGTTACCTAATATGTTATTCTGTAATTAGTACCCGGACTGTTGGGTTTATTTTGAAAATAAATAAATATTTCAATTATCAGTTTGAAAAATTAAATTTCAAACAAAGATAAAACGAGTTTTCAACCAAATAGTGACATCTTCAAACAAATAGGATCTAGAACCAAAAGAGATGAATTCTGAACCAAAAATATGATAGTAGACTTTTCAATCAAAAAGAATGAACGTTAAACAAAAAATAGCAGAATTTAAGATCACTAATTTTCATTGTTTCCAGCATTGCATAAATCGTCACAAAACCTCCCCACCCCCGGCAGTGTGACGTAGATTTTGAACACCCCAAAAGCGAATCAAGTATCTGGTGTCGTGGTTTTGTCTCTCAGTGGAGAGAATTTTGTTTACCGGGTTTCGAGTACTGGCTACCTTTCTGCATAGAATCTCCCTAAACCACGCCCCGGCTGCGGGCAATTGAAACGCTAAAGAGCACTCAGGGTTTTTAAACGCCTCCCTCAAATAAAGAGCTGAGAGGGAAACTTTGTTTTGGTGTAACCAAATTCGTGAAATGCATCGCGGCACCTCGTTAAAAAAAGTAAGGGTTAAATGTTTCAGAGTTCGTATTTTTCTTTCTTGTCAGAGAAAGGTAGAAAAGTTTTACTACCTTTATTTTCAGGGGTGAAATTTCTGAATAAGGAATACAAAATCGAGATGGTTGTAATAGCAAACAGTACGAAAATAACAAAACGCTATAACAATATTTTTTTACAGGGAATTTTCGATTATTTTTGTGAAAATTCAACAGTTTTGTTAAAAAGTCACTCTTTTCGATTGAAAATTAAGCTGTTTTCTTGAAAATTCGTCTTTTTGCGTTTTGTTGGAAACTATTTTATTTAGAAATTATACGCACATTTATTTTTATCCATCGATTTTATTTAAACAAAAAATTTGCTTAATAATATTTAATAAAAACGTGCTAAACAGAATTGTAAAGAACCATTAAAGGAATTGAATTAGATGTTGTCAATTAAGATTGAATGAAAATTACAACTTTTACCTAAAACGGAAGACAAAATTATTTAAAAGAATAAAAAAAAACTTAAAGGTTTATTTGAAATGTTATATTCACATTTATTTTCGGTTGAAACGGCTATCATTGCATTTTTAGTTAAGACTTTTTTTTCTTTTTTGGTTACAAATTTTATTATTCGGTTCAAAATTGAATTATTTATTGTTGATAATTCAATTATTTTCTTGAAAAGTCATAATTCTTTATTAAAAATTGAACTGTTTTGTTGAAAATTCGTCTTTTTGGATTGATACCACAATAATTTGATTAAATTCTTTTTCTTTCTTGAATAACATATTTTTTTAAATTACACTATCTTGTAAGACATTCATCCTTGTAATTTAAAAATTCATCTTCTTTTGTAGAAATTTAACCTTTTTTGATTGAAAATATAACTATCTGGTGAAAAAATAATCTGTTTGGGTTGAAAATTCAACTCTTTTGTAGCAAAATTGTATTTTCGGCGTGAAAATTTAACAGCTTGGTCGGAACTCTAAATATCGGGTTGAAAATTTATGTATTTTGTTGCATATTCATGTTTTTTGGTTGAATATCAATTTTTTTGGTAAAAAATGCAAACTTTTGGTTAAAAATTAATCTGTTTTCGTTGAGGATTTAACTATTTTCTTGAAAATGCGCATTTTCTAGTTAAATTCAACTGTTTTTGGATTTTCATTAAAACCTTGTTATGCGAAAAATTTTCTTTTCGGACGAAAATTCATTTCTTTGGTTGAACATTTTTTTTCATTGAAAATTGATTTTCCCTGCTGAAAATGTATGCCTTCCATTTTTTGTTGAAAATTTATCTTTTTTGATAGAAATTTAATCTCATTGGTGGAAAATTCATTTATTTGGTTAGGAATGTAACTATTTCCTGAAAAAATTAATTTTTTTAGGTTAAAGATTCATTATTTTATTTAAAAATTAATTTATTTAACTGAAAATTTAACTATTCTTTTTTTGGCGAAAATTTATCTTTTTTATAGAAATTTAATCTTCTTCGTTGAAAATTCACCTGTTTAGGGAGCAAATTAACTATTTCGTACAAGATTTATTTTATTTGATTAAAAATTAATTTGACTGAAAATTTAAGTATTCTATTTTTGTTTGGAAATTTATTTTTTTCGGTTAAAAATTTATTTTTTAAAGTGAAATATAACATATTCTATTCCATTTTTACTTGAAAATTTATCTTTTTGAGTTAAAAATTCATTTATTCTGTTCGAAACCTCATCTTTTTTTAATTGAAAATTCATATTTTCGGGTGGAAAACTCTACAGTTTTGCAGGAAATTGATATTTTTCGCTTGAAAATTGTATAATTTGTATAAGTTTTTTTTCTTTATTGTGTGATATAACTTTCTTGTTTGAAAATTCGTATTTTTTTTGTTTAAATCAACTCTTTTTGATTGAGACTTGAAATATTTTTGGTGAAAATATCAAATACTACACTTTGCGTTGAGCATTCATGTTTTAAATCGAAGATTCATCACTTTGGTTGAAAATTGAACTATCTTGTTGAAAATTCTTTTTTTTTTGTTGAAAAATAATTGTTTTAACAATAAATGTAATTCATTCGCTTTTAGTTTGAAGTTTATCTTTACTTAATTTTCAAGGGTAAAATTTGTAAGGAAAGAATATATAACCTAAATGGTTGTAATAGCATATAACACGAAAATAAATAAAAAAACACGAAACAATATGTTTTGCATAGAAATTTTATACATATAGACATTTTTTCCAAAATGAGTTAAAACTGTAATGAAAATATATTTAACAATCATTGACAATAAATGATTTTTCAGCAAGTTTACATGAAATTTTCATTGATAATAGATCGTGGCTACTTGTACAGAAATTTTGGTACAAATAGCCGGATTTTTTCGGTACGAATAGCGTGACCTGGAAAAGGGACTATTTGTTCAAAAAATTCAGTACACATAAACACTACCGAAATAATGTTTAAAAGAAAAATGAATTTTGTTTCATCGGATGGTAGTTTTAATGTTCTGAGCCTTTTTCAATAAATAATGGTATGAATAACTACAATTTTATTTATAAATAAGGTAGGTCATGACTGAGTTTTAAACATTAAATTATTAATTGCTAGATACTCTATAAGATCAATATCTAAATAAACTTTGTCGACCAATTGAAACCTTTTTTTGTCAATTTTTCAGCAAACTGGTATCGCAGTAGTTACAGAATTTACAGTCAGCCACTTAAAATAGATGATAAAGTACCTGAAATGGCAACATTTTTCTACTTCCAAAATTACAAATCATTTTTTGAATATTGAAATAATATATTTGGAAGCATAAATATGTTATTTTAATTATACATTCAGGCAGTGAAATTAGACAGTGAAATTATGACTGCAAAATCAGATATTTTTATGTCCATCAAAATATCAGTAAATTGAAGCAATACTCTCCTCTTGAAATAAATCTGATTGAGTCAATAACATATCCCATGATGGATATTTTCCTCCCCAAAGTAAATTTTATTTTTGGGAAAACTTCATTCAGCAGAAAAAAATGTATGAGAATCATTGCTAATATTTTTACAATTAAATAGGGTGTCTAGCGTTTCTTTAAAAAAAATTCAAGGACTTTTCCAGGTTTTCTAGGACGAAAAAGTTCCTTTTTCCAGGTACCTTTTTTTTACAGTGAAAAAATACTTTTCACGAAATATAGTAGAATTTGTAGGTCTAGTTGTCTAGTGGAACTAAAAAAAGTTTCATATGAAAAGTTTCTTTAACAGCCTCAAACTCTGACTTTATGGTAAAGTATTCAAATATCCCAAAACTTCCATTCCAATCATTTTTTTCTGTTGACATAATCAAAGAGAGTTCTATTCCGCGTGTAATAAACTTTTTTTTATTAGAATTGGTTGAAATTGACTCAGTTATCGAATTTAAAGGGAATTTACTTTTAGTTTTAAATGAAATAATTAAATTTGAAACCAAAATCATTAATTTTCTACCAAAAAAGACGAATTCTCAATGAAACACTTGAATTTTTGAATAAAAAAGATAAATTTTCAACCAACTAGACACATTTTTAACCAAAAATGGTATATTTTAATATCCAGTTTAAAAAATTAATTTTACAACGAGAAAAAACGAATTTTCATCAAAATAGTTAAATTTTCAAACATAGTGATGATTTTTGAAACTAAAATGGTGAACCTTCAACAAGAATAGTTGAAGCTTCAATCGAAGAGATGAAGTTTAAACTAAAATTGTGGAATATTCAACTGGATTACTTAAATTATGAGTTAAAAAAATTAATTTGTAACAAACAAAAAACGAATTTTTAGTTTAAAAAAATGTATTAAAAAAAATCATATTGTCAACAAAATAAGTAAATTTACAATCGAAGAGATGATTTTTTAATTAAAATGATGATCTTAAAAAAATGAATTTTTAACAAAGAAGCTCAATTTTCAATAAGTAATTGAATTTTCAACCAAAATCATTAATTTTCTACCAAGTTAAAAATTAATTTAATTTGTTTAATTTCTGATAAAATATTGAATCATATCAATCCACAATGTCGAATTTCCTGTCCAAATAGACCAATTTTCAACAAAATAGTTGCATTTTTCCTACCTACAAAGATGAATTTTCAACCAAATATTCGAATATTGAAACAAAAAAATCAAACATTAACCAAAAACAGTTGAATTTTCAACAAATACATGAATTCTCAGCGCAAAATTAAAT
>JAABKJ010000966.1:0-32058 GCA_011634705.1 Andricus grossulariae
TTGTCTCGTCTCGATACATAAATTTATCAATTCGCACAACCTGTGAGGTATGTACTCGCCACCGTATTTAAGCATTTTAGTGCTACTACTGTCTATACCAGCGGCCTTACCATTTTTTAAGTTCCTAATTATATCTCTAACCTCAGTGACACAGACTTTTTCAATTGGGTTTTCTAATGCATTATTTTCTATCTCGCAGTACTGTGGCGCTATATCTTTACCTTCTAATAATTCTCTAAAAGATTCTTTTAAAGCGTCTACTATCCCGTTTGTATCATATAGCATTTCACCTTTGCTGTTTATCATGCTGAGAAAATCTGTACTTTTACTTTCCCTCATCTCTTTAAATAATAGTTTCATGGTTCCTTGAAGGTCGTTTTGAAATTTCTTCTCTTCTTCTGTTCTGATTTTATCTTTACTTTTCTTGCCCAGTCGTGTAACTTTCCTCTTTTTGTGTCTGTAATCATTTTCAAGTCTATTTCTCTCCTCATCGCTAAGACACGTGACGTTTAACGTTCTCTCTTACGCTTCTTTCTTATAAATAAGCAAAACTTGAATAACCTTTTAATAACTATTATAATTTCAGATGTACCATAGGGTGGGCCGATAATACCGAATTTTTGAAGATCAAGAATGCGAAATGTTGGAAAATGGCTACGTCTTATTACAAATAAGAAACCATAATGACTTTTTAAAATAGAAAATGTTTCTACGGTATCGCAATGAGGTCGAACAGTTTCTTTTTTTAAATTAAATAAAAACCTATGGGTAGAAAATTCGGGATAATATTTGTTATATAAAGTTTTTGGTCCTAAATGATAATAAAAAATCTGAATCTCGGTCTCTGTACTTCCCCCACATTTGTGCATGGACCTTCTAAAATGAAAGGTCCAACCATTGCCAACCGAAATTTGATGAATAAATATTCTTGTCTTCACGTGTCTGGCGCTGGCGCTTCGCGCTCGATTAAAGTATATACAATAGTGAAATGTTCAACTCTATATGTGGTACTCTATTATATTATTTTAAATGTATATTAATTTCAGCACTTCGGCCCGCAACTTATGTTCTAGATGTGAAAATTTGCCATTAAACATTTTACTGTATTTTGTTATTTTTCAATAAATTTAAATTCATTATTCTAATGGCTTTTAACTCATCTGAAACGTGAAATACGTGTTTTATACAAAAAATGGTTGTGAGCAAATTTGTAGATACAACTTATGTAAACAAATTTTTCTATAAAACATTTTACTGTATCTTGTGTCGTTTTTCAATAAATTAAAGTTTTTAATTTTGTTTTTTTGCGATTTAAACAAAAACTATGCATCTTGTCAAAAAATAGTGAGTCACGAATTCGTAGACCTTTTTTAGATAAATAATTTTGTTTCAAACATTTTATTGTACCTCTTTCGTCCTTTTCAAGAATTGCATTTTTTCATTTTTAGTATTATTTTTCATCATTAAAATTAAAAATGCGTATCTGATGAAAAAATGGTTAATATAAATTTGTACATATTTTCTGGATGAACAATTTTGTTGAGAAATATATTATTCTATCTTGTGTCGTTATTCAAATAATTCAATTTTTTTATTTTCAAAGTTATTTTTCACAATTGAAAGGAAAACTACGCTGCTAGTAAAAAATAGTAAGAACAAAAGTAGAACTTTTTGGAGTAAGCAATTTTTGTGTGCTTATTTCTTTTGTACATACCCTGCATAGTTTGCTCGCAAAATAAAATTTTATATTTTCAGTAGTTTTTTCAGTAGATAAACCATAGACGTTGGTAAAAAAAAGCCTGGTTATCCAACTTGAACTTGCTTTTTAGTCCCTAAAAACGTGAATCAAAGCGTAATCAAAATGGAATTATAACACATCATGATAAAGTTGATTTAATTTTTTTGATAACAAAAAATGAAGGAAAAAAAACAGTCTCAGAAGCCCCACCTTTTTTCCTGCAAGTTTTTCGGGAGTAAAATATATATATTTTTTTTAAACCTTGTCCTTTTCGCAATTTTGGAGATTTTAAGGTTTTTCTTGTTCCAGTTTGTCATGTTTTTTCTCACTTTTTTGAAACCGATAATGAAAACGAAGGGGATTTTTTTTCAATTTCGACGGAAACAAAATTCTATTTTTCTTGCTGTTCTCTCTTGTTGTATTTTACTGTTATTTTTTACTTAAAATCAGAAAATTATTATTTCATTGGATATAACGACATAATGCGCCAAAAATTGCAGGGCTGGTTGCTTTTTCTTTGAGCTTATTTTTATAGATTTAATATGAATGGAGCCCAGTTATAAAAGTTATGATGAGTTAACTATGTATTACCTATAAATCCTGCACATTTTAGCGAAAAAAGTAGCAGTTTCGAGAAACATTCTATTTTTCATCTTTCAAACAATCGAAGTAGCTCTACCATTTTTTTATCGGGTCGGAAAGAGTGAATAAAACTTGACAAACTGGGACAGCGAAAGCCTTAAAATAATAAAAATTGCCAAAAGGAAAAATGTTTGAAAAAAAATCAAAAATAATTTTTTTCTCCCTCAAAATACTAAAATACAAAATAGAAAATGTATGGTAAGAAGACTATATTATTACCCATTGTTCCTTGAAATTTCAGGAAAAAAATAAAGGGGTTTTAACCAATTTTTTAAAGCAAATGAACTTCACCATTAGTTCTTATTTTATTTTATTTTTTTGAATTTTGAAAGAGTGCAAAAAACTGAATAAACTGAAATAAGATAAATTGTATCCTACCATCATCCGGGGCGAATCGCTATAGTTTTTTTACAAGCCATCACTTAGACGTGATGTAGAAAGTTCCTAAATTGTCTCAAATTTGTATTAGCTATCAATATGAGTTTTTTATAATATCAAGAACAAATATTCCACAGATATTTGTAAAAAGAAAACTTATAACCTATGAAAATTTTTTCCATCATCATGACTATCGTGGTTAAAAGAAGAAAAATCAACAATTGAAGACAACTTAACTTTTTTTAATCAATAATAATATTACTATAAACGCCTACCAAAATATCTTTGAAACGTAAAATCTAAACCGTTTTTTTGAATTTATTTATAATGTATTTCAGTTGTAGCGATTTGCCCTGAAACATTTGGATTCAGGTTATTTGTGAACAACTTGTAAACAAGATCTCAGAAAAAACTAATTAATGATGATTTTATTCCTCCCTTGGAGGGCTTTTTTCGCCAGTAGCTTCGTTATTTTTGAATTCTTTCTTAACGAGATATATATATATATATATGATAGTTTGATTAATCTAACCTTTGATCGCTGTGAGATGTTGACATTTTTAGCAATATTAGTTGCTTAAACTTTCTTTGGTAAGCCAATCATAAACATTAGAGCTGAGCGAAAGAATGATTTTTTTATTTTAAATTCGTGGATGTCCAAGAGTTCTAGTTGGGTACACGGATCTTCTGTAACAAGTTACAGCAAGAAAATTATATATCTCATATTCACGCATCCACGATAAAGCTCAAAATAACAATTCGTAGCAATTTTTCTGTTAATTTGGTACCAAATAATATTTTAATAAATGTAAAGAGTTTCAAAAATGAGTTTTTACAACAAGAATTATCATTTGAAAACTATGTAGTGATGAAAAATGAGGATAAGCCGTATATTTTCATCCAGGTTGAAAAAAAAGGAGAAAACTCATCTTATTAACCCTTCCAGTGCATACCTATTTTTTCGAACACCTCCTACACTCTGGTTCAATCTGAATGATTTTTGATCTCTATAACTTCACAACTACTGAATCTTTTTACTTACCGAAATTTATAGGTATACTTTCAAGTATGTTAAAGTAATTTATTCACAAAAACAATTTTTTGTTTGAAAAATTGAATTTTATGAAAAAAGTGTAACATTTTAATTCTTAACATTTTGAGCTAAAAATTTATATGGAAACTCTTTCTCGACTCAAAGTTGTTTGTGGGTAAAATTGACCCAGTGTGTACTCAAATGGTTAATGATGATTTTATTATGGATGGAAAGGGTTCTAAGACTTAGTACTCGCAACTATAAATCTACTTTTTGTACATATTTTAGTATCATCGTAAAAAAAAAAAAAATCTGAATCATTGTACATTTAACGTAAGATCAGTAGCTTTTCTTGTTATATGTGATTTCTACAAATATACAAAAGTATCCCTCCCACCCTGTCCCTGTAAATATTCCTCGAAGTGACAGGTATTTTCTTCATAAACTATGATCCAAGAGGACTACAATTTTTCAATCTATTAAATAGTCAAAATTCATGATTTTGTATAATTTATTTAAATTTAATGTCACTTGACGTTGACAAGAATTTTTAATTGCCACATAGTTTTTGCAGGATAATTATATTATTGATTTTTTTTGTAATGAAATATGTATTGCATAATAAAATTAAGTGTTTCAAAGTGAACACGATTAACATCACTAGAATCGCACCGAATCGCACGCGGTCTGACCATCTCAACTCTCTCTCTCCTTCTACCCAAACCATTAGGTGGCGGTGTACAGTCGATGCCATAAATTAAAATATTAAAAATGCTACAATATCTTGCTATAATTATTAAATTGTAGAACCCTTTCCATCAATAAAAATAAGCATTTCACAATAATTATCAGTTCTGCAGCAATGCACAAGGATTCTTCTGTATTTGCAAAAAAAAATCAAATATCACCTACATTTTCTGATATATAGCTTCTCATAATTCTGGAGATTTGACCTCAAGAATTCCCAGATAAATAAGAAAATCTAGATTAGTTTTTCGTGGAAGACAAATTTATTAAAAATCCCTTGACTGGTCGTCAAATGACATGAATTTGTTGGTTTGTGATTCCCGAGACGAGAAATGCTTACGACAGAACTATCAAGATTCATGCGATAGTAGTTTGATACGAGAAGTCACCCTTCGGGGATTCCTGGTCTGAACTGTGTAATCCTATCCTAACGGAACTGATGGTTTATACCATTCTTATCCAGATCCGATCTAGAGGGTGGAATCACGGACGTGGTGATGACGGCTACTACGATTACAAAAGTAGCTCTTCTGAGGGGAAAAGAGAAGTTGGCGTGACCATAAACAATTTTAACCTTGCTATGACCAAGTTGCTCGCGTTCCACCTGCTATCGCTGAGCCGCGGGGCAAGGTTATGTTAATCACACAGTCACTTCATCGCATGCATGTTTATTACTTTAGTCCATTTTTGATTCGACGTACGCTAATTCGTCCATTAATATTAATACTTACTACGTGAACCTTCGCGTTTCCTCGAATAACTATGAAATCCAATCGCGAGAGAATTGCCGGAAGCACGACGTCCTTGAAGTACTACTTAAAGTTGGTTGACCTCAATAATCGACCTACACATCGCGAAAGCGACGATGTTTAAATGGAAAGGTTGCACCCACAAAGATTCTTTGTGACATTTGTCGCGCTGAATCGCAGTGCAAAACAAAAAACGAGCAAAAGCATTTCAATGCAATTTCAACTGTCACGGGTTGCGTGGAATCTCTCTCGCATTTCAATAGGGCAGGTATTTTAGTACTTTAAAAAAATCGAGTTAATAGTACCACATTCTTTATTTCTTTGGAAATTTAATCCTCATAAATATAAAAAGTGAGGAAGCATAGTTTTCGCACAGGCTTAAGATCGTTACAGTCCTATATGGCAAAGACATTTATGGTTTAGAATTGGACTTTTTGAATAGACTGCACTGGGCTTTTCTAGGTATATTTCATCCATGACGAACGCATTTTTGTAATGCAATCAAGTGATCCAAAAGAAGGTGTATGACTAATTTGACATATTGGACGAAGTCTGGAATTTTACCCCACCATCCACATATTATTACTATTATAGATAGGCTCGTTCATTTATGTATCGTAGCAGTGCCATAAAACCTACTGTACGCGTATTGAACGCGCACTTTTCTCAATTATAAAGACAAGAGAAGACACATACGTTTGCTTCAATATCGATGCATATTATAGATTTTGATAATATACATTTACTAAAATGATACATTTTTCAGGGTAGCTGAGAATAAAGATCAATGTCAAGTAAGGAAAAAATACATAAAAAATCATGAAAAATGAATTTTCTACTTTATTTTAAAATATCTGAATAAGCAGTCCCAGTCAGAGGTACAGAAAATGTTCGTTAAAACCGAAGGAGCTTTAAGAAAAGAGAATTTACAGTTATCGAGCGCGAAACGCGAGATCTAAAGCGCGCTCCAACTTGCAAGTCGCGCGCCTAGCGCGCAGCGAGACTGTTTCCGCACAGCGGCACATTTTTTACCTATGTATGAGCTTACAGCACATATGGATCGTATGGTGGCCTACTATCTCAGTCCCTACAGATAAAGTTTCAAAAAATTACAGTTGGCTATACTTTCTTTTTAACAAGATAGTTCATCTTCAGGCTTTTTGACTTGTCCTTCCATACAGTTTTACATATTTGAAGTGTGCCAGGTCTGATAAAAAATATTCTTTCCAGAATTAGTCTTGGACAGACAAATTAGTATAATCAAGTACATATATTGAAGGTATAACAAATTATTAGTAATGAATGAGACCTTGGTCAAACAGGTTTCCCATTTTATAAAGTACATATCAGTACATACATCTATTAAAAATGATAAAAATGATAACATAATTCAGAACTCCAGTTCACTAGCATTTCGCAACTTGAAATTAGAATCTATTTAAAAATCGCTCACATAAAATTCACAGTTTAGCAATTTTTAACATATAAACTTTGTTTTTCAAATTTCGTTCGAAAAAATATATATTCGTGCGTTAAGAATGAGCAAAATCGTTAATTTTCTTTATAAAATATTTAAACAAGGAAAATATTACACTTCTGGTCAATTATCTACTTATTTCATTGTTGAGAAACAGATATATATTACGGTAAAAATTTTATCGAATAAAAAATATATTTGAGTCTTGCTATTCCTCAAGAAAACATTTTTGCTCACTAATTTGTTTATGGAATGGAAGCTTCTAATGTGTCCCTAAGGAATGAGATTTTCCTTGTATCTCTTCCCTATTCCTTTGCACAACCCCAACACACTTACTTGTTGGTGGGAGGGGGACCTACAGTTTAAGGTGGGTTCCGCCTTAGCCTAAAAGCAATAAGGATTTCAAACATTTTTGATCAATAGCAGTTTGAACGAAATAATTTCTAGCGTCGAAAAGCAACAATTGAAATTTGTTAATTGAATAAACACATACAAATTGATATTTTGATGATTTTACATTTTTTTTTTTCAATTTTGACGCTTTGTGGGGACATTTGTAAAAACTATTTTTATCTTCCGATCAGAAATAGCAGAGATAAAAATTGTTGAAGCCTGGTCCAATTTTTCAATCGATGGTTAAATTTTTTCGTTTCAAACGGAATGCCCCATTGAAGGAACCGTTTCTTTAACATAATTTCTTACATAAAGCAAGCATAATTTCGCAATAAAGAACATCATTTTGAAGAAAAAATACATTTTTTTCAACAAGAAGCCATTTCTTTGCATTAAAGAAATTTCTTAACATGGAAAAAAATTTCTTTGAAACAAAGCAACTTTTCTTTGACTGAGAGCCAATGAATATTTTTCTTTGATTCAAAGCAACTTTCTTCGAATCTAAGAATATTTTTCTGATTGTGCACTGAAATTCGTTGAGCATAGAAAAACTGTTTTTGATGAGCCCAAAGGAAACTGGAAAGGGTCGCGACGATCACAGAAATTCAGTAAGCGCAGACGAAATATTTTCGGTGCGTCTAAACACTTCAAAAAAAAAGATCCACCTGTTTTTTTTTTTAATTTGTATTTCGTTTAATATCATAGAAATATATTTTACAAGTTTTTCCTTCAGTAAAAGAAACTCATTTATTTTAAATTGACTGTTTCAGTATTTTTTTAAAATTATCAGAATAAAAAAATAATTAAGAAACAAATTTTCCACTTCTGAAAAATCCTTACAAAATTCTCTTCATTTTTACATCTCTGGTGGTTTTTAAAATACTTTTGTTTAAATCAAAATGGTAAATATCTATTTCGAGTCAATGCTATTAAATATTTATAATTCATAGTTTTTAGCATTTTAAATTGATCAGCCATGTTCAAATAAAATCGAATAAAAATTACACCCTCAATCTCATAAAAGTGTTACACCCACACTTCTTTCACAAAACATATTTAGAAAATAAGCAAAAATGATAGTAACGAAATTTAAAGAAAATTTATACTGCTTGTTAGAATAACTGGCACTTGTAAGGTCTTCTCTCAGGAAGCGGATTGCGGTGTAAAGTAAATTATGCGAACATGAAGATTGCATGCGACCTTTCCTACCAGACTTTTAAGTACACTGTTTAGAGTCCAGTGTTGATAGCTGTACTGAACGGTTCTTACTTTCTTAAGAGCAGTTTCATGCTGCTTATTGCTATTCTTGACTTCCAAATTGTCTAGTCACGTCTACATGTTACCCATGTTCCTTCTTGCACTCATTCCAACATTTAGCAGGCATTGCAGTTTGCGTCGTCCGACTAAATGTACTGTATATAGCATCAAGCACCCAACTTAGAAGTGTATAAATGGAGTCGTTAAACGAATAAACTAGTAGCAGAAAGCTGGTCAAAAGTTCGAGATTTGGAAATCTAGAACATCTCGTCCTTACTTTGTAAACTAAAACAAAATATAGCTACACAGAAACAGGATTTCTTAATTAAGAAGTGTCATTTTCAGTCCCTAGAGTTATATGATTCAAGGATGTGATAATATGTTATTCAAACTTTATACATTAATTAACCTACTATTTGGGCACTATTTTAAAGAAAATAATATAAAACATTTTATACAGTTGAACATAAATGTTCGTTAATGTTTCTCGTCCGTGTATGAACAATTTATCTTTGCCATAGTTTTCCTTATGCAGATTTTTTTCAGATGTTCGACAAAAAGTAAACAATTTCATGCATCGCATTTATTCATTTTATAAAACAAAATTTCTTCACGTCAAACATTTATTTCGCCTTATAGCATATTTTAAATCTAACATTCAAGCAAGTATTTTATCCTACTTCGGCTTTGGGTAATTTTAATATTTTTTTGTTGATTTTTAAAATAAAGATAATTTTTACGTATTCAATATTATTTACATACATTAAATATAAAATGTTATCATATCGGTTTTCGTGAATCATCATTTATGCGGAAATCTGAAACCTTCAACATCCTTACGCACCATCAACCATCATCTCTTCACTTCCACCATTTACACACTGGCATATCCGCAAAATCTTCTTCCACCCTTTTCCTTTCCCTGTACTCGCTCCCACGTCTCGCACGTCATGATCACAGAGATTCGTCCTTCCACAAGCACGTACACCCCATAGCTTCAAATCGCTCCACCCTACTTACTCTCTGCCGTAAGATAATAGTTTTTCCCTGCTTCCAAGGATGAGACTATTTCTCCGTCACCTAGATATGGTGGAAATGAGCTGAGGATTAATTAAGGAGTTAAATTACAATATCTCTTGAATTTTTAATTTAAAAAAAGTCAAAACAGGCGTCGCGCCACGCACCTATATAAATGGGTTTCGTAGGCTATTGAGACGTTAATTGCGTCGTTCTAATTCCCGTCTCCCATACTTCAAATTCTTCTTTCTCATACCTTCCCACCCCTCTCATTCTTTCCACCCCCTATCCTAATTCCCCTCCCCCCAATTCAAATACTGACCATCTCTCAATTCTACTCCCTCACCACTCTGCCCCCCCCCCAACATTATCACTTTCACTACCCGTCACTTCCCCTACTTCCTCTCTACTCACTTCCCCTAATTTCCCTCACTTTTACGCCCCAAGAATCTTTTTAAAATTAATTTTGTTGCAAATTCCTTTAATTTTAGAATAATTGACATCAGGTTTGAATTTAGCGACCCCGAAACGCTTGAAAATAAGTTAAACTGCATACATTTGACTCAATCTTTTAGAAAAATCATCAGCTTCAATAGATCCTACATTTTCAATTTAGATTTTTTGACTTTAGATTCTTGTACAACTGTCCCAAAAATCTGAAATAAATTGCATTTAAAAAATATTTTTTTTAATATAATTTTTAAAATATTTTTTGCATTATATTTTTCTATTATTTTTAGGCGATAAAAAATTTACCTCAAAAATATCAGCGTTAATTGTTGCACTTAGTAGAAAATTTGGTTGAAATGTTAAAGTATCGAATTTTCGAGTCCAACGCAGGTACAGAAGATAATGAATGAATTAAAAAAAAAATTATTCTTGACATTGTTGAAACCACATAAATTTTTCACTACTCTCAACTAATTATATAAATTTTAATATTTTCAGTTTACCCCAGAATGAAGTCAAAAGAAATTTTAATTAACTACTTGTGAGGTTGCCATTTACAATTTATAATCATCGAATGAACGCCTTTCCTTCTCAGGTATATGAAAGGAATTTAATAACGGTAGGATATTCTGGAATTCTAGATAAGAGCGGTACATGTCGACATATTTAGAATTAACTTTACAAATTTGAATTCTGTGATATTCATCTCGCTCGTTTATCTACTTCCATACTTTGCTACAGTAAATTTTCTTTTTGCTTACGTAAAAAAATATTTAAAAATCTTTGTCAACTTTGATACCAAATTTTGAAACAGGTTTTGACTGGCTGTTAATTAGTGAGATACTAAAATATTATTTGCTCAACTTTGGTGAGGGTAAAGGCCGAAGTTCCTTTTTGAAAGCTGAAAGTACACAAATGTTTTTACAACTTCTATATAAGGACGATTGAGAATAATGGGAGAAACACTTCCGGTGTTTATGAAGATGCATTAGATAGTCGTAAATAAAGGTATCCCTTCCGTAAATTCCATTTCGGAGGTATCAGATTCCTAATGGCTAACATTAGGAAGCTCCAATAGAGCTGACCAACAATTTTGCGGTCCGTAGTTTGAATCAGATCCAAACAGTACGAAACTTGACTCACAACTTTCACGACTCTAATTCATGAAATCAAGTACCTAAATTTAGATTTATTACTCATCTCTATGCGATTTGCTGAAGAAAATCCTAAGGATTATTACCAAAATAGTAATAAAGGCTTTCGAAAATATTGAACCAATTTTCGAAGAATTGGTCAAGAGAAAGATTTTCGTTAATAAGAAAATTAAATTATTTTTCAAAGTTTGAAAAATTGCGCGCTGAAACAGGAAGGATTTAGATTATAATTATACACAGTATTAATGAAATTAACACATGCTACGAAAAAAACTGTTTTCATAAAAACTCAGCTTCAAGGGTGGCTTTGTTTGCAACTTTTTAGAATACTTTCTTGGATATCACGCCCAAAATGAGGTCAGAAAGCCTAACAAGTATGTCACTACCTAGGTGAATAGGTCAAAATCTTTATAGAAGATAAATCTACTTTTTTTTAGGGGATGACGTTTTACATTTCTCTTCCTTCAGTTTTTTCACAAAACAGCTTATCGCTCAGTTACTGATACAGTTTTTTGAATTAATTACAAAAGTCACAGAAGATACTTAGTGGCCAAGCTTAGATTACGTAAAGCTTCGGGGGGAGCGGGGTCTTCGATTATTCTATGCTATCTTATATGGTGGGGTACGTGGTCAAAACAAATTTTTACTTAAGATATTTTCAAGTCTGCGAATCACTAAAAAACAAAAACCTAAAAATAGTTTTCCAAAAGCTTACTAAGAGTTTATAAATTATTATTTTGGAATGTATTAAGGACAATAAGCATTTAGTTTTACAAACGTACAATTTCATAATTTGTTTAGGACCAAAAATGTTGCTCAGTCCGAAACTTTATTTTCAAAGCGACGTTTCAAGTTTTCGGTCCTGATATTAAAAAAATATTAAAAATAGATTCCAATGTTTATTTAAACTATTATTCTGTTTTAACTGTTGGGTTGAAGATACCATGTAGAAATAGTCCCACTTGGCCCTATTAAAAGTCGGCACTAGTCGGGGGCTAGTCGGAGAAATTTTGTAGGCAATGTCCCTGGTCGGGGACTGGTCGGTCCCTAGTCGGGTTCTTTTTGGTGAACATTTCTAGTCGAGGACTAGTCGAGCTATTTCCAAAATATCTTAATCCTGTGCGTAGGCTATTTTTATGTTCAAATTCCTAGGCGGGTTATATTCGGGCTCTGGTTGGGCTATTCTTGTTTTAATATAACATTTTTAATAACAATTCAAAGTCGTAAAATAGTCTAAAACACCTAAAAAGCAAAATGTTACAGGAAAGTTAAAAAAATTTTCGCAGAACGAGATAAAATTTCTAAGTTCCGCCGATACAAATTTTAAATGCTCATTGGAAATGATATCTTATGTCATTATCGAAAGTTGTAAAATAATCCAAAAAGCGAAAAAACAAAATATCACACAAAGAAAAATTGTAAGTGATTTGAATTATGTATTTAATAATTATTTTATTTATATTCATGTTAACAGTTCGTTTATTTTATATATATATATATATGATGTCGTATAATAATAAAAAATTAATAAGAAAAATGAGTTAAAAAATTGTAGTCATAACTTTTTTGAACTTTGGCTTATGAGGATGGTTTTTTCATTGACTTTCAATTCTGTAGGTATAGAGTAATGGTTAAGACTACAGGTATAGATGTAGGTTCAAAACCACGTAGCGTTAAAAAATTTATTTGTAATATAAAGTAAAAATATAATATATGTATTCATTCTAAGCAGGGCCATTAACCTTTATAGACAAAATACTCGCAATCAATTATTCTTTATTTTTTAAATGCCTTTTTTGTTATATATTCGGAGTATAGTAATAGTGATACTGTGCCGGCGGTATATTGTCAGATGGGTAGTACTCGACTGGACCTCGACTGGGATAATTCGGGTCAACCCACCAGCCCTTGACTAATTCACCATGACGAAACTGGTCGGGTACCCTAATCAGTTGTCCCGACTAGCCCCCGACTTAAAGTGGGGCGAACTGGGCGGGTACCCGAGCAGACCCCCATTTGCATTTTCACACGGGATTCATCTTTTCGACTTGAAAATTCAGCAATTACCTTCAAAATTTTTTTCTTTGTTGGTTTAAAAATTCATCTTTTTTTTTTTGTGGGAATTTCATTTTTTTTTTTTTGCTAAAACTGCGAATGTCTCATAAAAAATTATTTTATTTCGTTTTCAAGTTAACTCTTTTAATAATAATATTTTCGGCCTTAAAATTCCAATATTTTCTAGAAAACTCGTATTTTCGTCTCAAACATTCACCAATTTAAAATATATCTTTTTTAGTTGCACATTCGATTATTTGGTTGAAAATTCATGTGGTTTATTAAAAACTTGAGTTTTTTGTTAGGCAATTATTCCTATTGGTTGAAAATATATGTATATTGTTTAACATTTGTCTTTTTTGTATAAAATAAATTTTTTGTTTAAATATGCAACTAGTGGGTGGAAAATTAATCAATTTTAATTTAGAATACAAGTATCTTGTTGGACTAATTTCTTGAGAATTTATCATTTTTGTTCAAGATTTATAATTTTAGTTCAAAATTACCCTTTTTGGTTGAAAATTGAACTACTTTATTGGAAATTCCTTCTTTGGTTAAAATTGACTTTTTGAACCTAAAATTTAACTACTTGGTTGAGAATTCCTCTTTTTGGTTGAAAACTAACTTTCTTGTTGAAAATTGAAACGTTTTTTGAAAATTCCTCTTTTTTGGTTAAAAATTCAACATTTTGGTGAAAAGTTGATGGAATATGTTCAAAATTCAACCATTTGGTTAAAAAATTAATATATTTTATATAGAATTGGTGCTTTTTGGTAGAAAATTTATCTTCTTTTTCCAAAATTTAACTATTTGGTTCAAAATGCATATATTTTGTCGAGAAATTGCACTTTTTAGTAGAAAAATAATCTTTTGGGTTAAAAATTCCGTTTTTTGTTGTATAATTAAATTATTTGATTGAAAATTCTACTTTTTCGTAGAAAGCTACTTGTATTGCTTTAAAAATTCAATATTTGGAGTGAACATTTTTTTCCTTATTTACTAAAAAATCTTTCTTATTTGGAAATTCAACTCTTCTTGACAATTCATCCGTTTAATTGAAGAATTCATCGTTTTTGGTTAAAAATTACAACTGCTTGGTTGAAAATGAATCTGTTTTGGTTGGTGATTCAACTAATTTGTTGCTCATTCGTCTTGTTTGTTCAATTTAAATTTCGGTAATTTAAAATAAATACCTGCCCTTGATTAAAATATCAACTTTTTAATTTTTTGTTCAGAATTCATCTTTTTTGGTTGAAAGTTGAACTACTTAGTTGGAAGTTGAACTACTTTCTTAGTTCATAGAAAACAGTAAGATTTTACCCCGCCCCCCATCTAATTCGTCTTAAGTTGTATTTGGATGACCCCTACGTGAATTGACGAAAAAAGTTTAGTCTGTAGAAATTACTTAAGATAGAGGGGCGGTGGGTTGAAACTTACGGATACTCGCAATAGGGGGTACACTGTTAGAAGTAAGTTCATGAAATTTCATGAAAATGTCACAGAAAAAACTAGGGTTTTCATTAGAACCAATTTTTGGTTCCAAAGGAGCTGCAACACAAAGGAACCTCTCTTGCTGAAAAGGAACCCAAGATGATAAATTGTTTCTTCATGAACCCAAGGTATGGATTGAAATGGCCGGCGCTTTTCGGCACATGTGCAGTTGAAAATATGACCATTAATTTATCGGATATCAACAAACTAAAAAGGAACCCTCAAAAAGAGTTCCATTGGAGTCTCAGTTACACTATGCTTAGTTAAGAACTCATTGAAATTTCATGCAACACTGAAATTGAAATAGCCTTATTGACATTTCAATGTAAGTTTTGAAACTATTTTAGGAGATAGTGCATTCAATTTTTTGTGAATATTCATGAATATCCTATGGATATTCAATGTGAATAGTGAAACTTTTTTAGGAACAGTTCTCTAAAATTACTACTTTCAAAATGACAAAGTAAAACTAATTTTGTACATGTATTTGCAAAAAATGTATTAATAGATAGAAAATTATATCACATACAAAGCTTCTTAATTTAATTTTATGAACTATTTTTAAATTTTGTTCATATTTTTAGGTTGATTACATTTAATAAAAAATGTTACTTCATGTTTAATGCATGCTTATAAAGTATACGTAAACCACAGTGCAATTTATTCAGCCACTACTAATATTTTATGTACAAGCAATTAAAACAGGTTTCAAAGTCAATTTTATGAAATCTCAGTAACTTTTGCTTCCAAATTAAGTTTTGTGTCACTGAAAATTGATGAATATGGTCTCAAATTAATTTTCAAAGCCAAATTTATAAAATTTCAGTGACATAAGTCATTAAAAACGGACTGAAATTTCTGGAAATTTCTAACAGTGAACATGTTTCAAAACTTTTCGAAAAAAATACTTAATTTATGCACCGCCCGTTAGTTGAAAATTTGTTTTTGATAAGGGTCATGAAACGGATTTTTCAACTTCAAATGTTTATTTCAACGCAGACTCTTTAATATATTTCTCAACGTGATGGGTGAAGAAAAGAATTGTTTTATCCTACACTTTTTTAAAATTACCATCATCAACCCTCTCGTTTCAACATACAAGATAACAATATAATAGGGTAGGAAGACTGGGATTCAAAAGCATAGTAATAATTTTTTATTGTAACAGATATTCTAAAGGTTGATATGGATTAAAAGACTGGATTTGGAAAGAATAGCTATTAGTAAGATTGACAAATTTCTACAATAATCAAAGTGGTTGTCCCCACTGATTTTTTGATCATCTCATTGTCCCAAGGGTTGATGTTCCAACAGCCCTAAGAAAGCGCCCCTAGGGTGACACTTGTCTGAACTTCCCTGGAGGTGCATTTGGAATTTCGTCCCATCCCTTACTTAGGAAAATTGAAAAATTTCCACAATAATTAAAGTGGTTCACCCGATTGATTAACACTGTTATGAATATGCCTCAACGAGTCATGGAAATTGTTTCTATCCCTTACTTATAAATACCGAAAACCAGTGGGGCTGACCACTTTGATTATAGTGAAAATTGTATTATTGTAATAATACCTATCCCTTGCAATCCCGTTATTTTAATCCAAATCGATGCTTTATATATCAATCCTCTTCTATGTAATTTAAAATTCCAAATTATTACTTCATACCTAATTAATATTTGGAAGATGTTATTACCATTTAAAGATGTTAACGTCCGAGTTTTTAAATTGTTAATTAATATAAATGTTGATGTTAAAACGAATACTTCGGTCTCTCCATTCTTTTATATTCTTAACTTATCCACGTCCGACCATTTTTTTCTCTTCATCTATCGACGTCAATCTTGTTCTATTCCTTCATCTATCTTCGATCACCCCATTTGAAGTTTTATCTGAAAAGCCCGTCATCGACTATGATATTGCAAATTAAAGTCATCTAGTTTTATCAGTGTCGAGTGAATCGACGATAAATGATAACAGGAGGGTTGATAATGATTTTTTGTTATTTCTAAAGGTCGCACACGTGAGCGCCTTTAAAATCCTATCCATTACCATTGTGGCGCAAGATTTGTTATTAATGGCGCATGCTTTTTCTATTTCACATATTTTTCAAAGTTGACCAAGAAAACTGTTGTTTGGAAACATACTTATGTCATTCTAACTTCTTTCATGCACTCATGTTATACACAAATTGTCTTTCTTAAGTTTATGATTAAAAAAAAACTGATTTTTGGAAATATACTTCTTTTTAAGCCTTTTTGTGCATTTTTTTACAGAATTTGGCTTTTTTAGGTTAAGATTTTTTTCAATTTCCTGTCAACATTTGATATCTTTTTAAATTGTGTTTAATCATTATTTGCGAAATAAAGAAAAAGTGTCATCCAAACAATTGAAAAAGCTACTATCATGTAGTATATTTTTAAAGTAAACCACACTTGCAGTAAGGTTGATAATTCCTGATTCCACACGAAAGTTTTATCGCAGAGTTAAAATGGAGTGTTATCTGTAACTACTTGCCTTCTTTTCTGAAATTTATGACCGCTGCACTTTTTTCCTTGTCACGTCAGATTGCAAATATATATACATATTTAGAAAAGTGCCACGAAATATTATTAATAAATACAATAATAAAATTGATACATAATTGTCCGTTGTTAGTCAAAATTGTAAGGTTAATTTTCAACTGATGGCTCTGAATGATAATCTGAAAAATAGTTTCAATCCAAAAAATCTTGTAATTCAAAAAATAATACTACCAATTTTCAATACAAAAATTAAAATAACATAACAAAAAATTGTTCGAAAGTGTAAAACTTCTTTAAAATTTAATTAATTATGTTTAAAATTACTAATTTTTGGTCAAAAACATTAACATAATCTTAACTTGTTCCAAAATTTTAAATAATCTTGTAAATCTAATATATTAGTATTTCTAGTGAAACCCCCTAGCATAACCTAC
The DNA here is from genome assembly GCA_011634705.1 of Andricus grossulariae. Lineage (NCBI taxonomy): Eukaryota > Metazoa > Arthropoda > Insecta > Hymenoptera > Cynipidae > Andricus > Andricus grossulariae. The sequence goes on from JAABKJ010000966.1 coordinate 17,537, forward strand.
AATTGTACGCATAATTTAAATCCTATCTGAAATCTAGTGATTTTTCACTAAAAATACTGATTTCTTGTGTGAGAACGACAGCATAACCTACAATTGTTAAAAAAATTTGAGTCTTCTTTGAAATGTTTCAAACACAATTTTTTTTAATCCGAATTTCCAAAGAAAAACGCTAACATAATCCAACATTGTTAAAATATTCTGAATTGTGTTCAAATTACAATAACTTACGCTTTAAAAAAACTAATTTCTGAAATGTAAAATACCTGAAGTTGTTAAAAAATTGTAAATTATCTTTGAAATCTTATAATTTTTTTCTTTAATACTAACCATTTTCGAAGAATAACATTAACATAAAATCACAGAAAATCGTTTAGAATTGTACATCTTCTTCGAAATCTAATGCTTGTTGTTCAAAGTAACCGAATTCCTGCGAACGCAGAACCGTATTCATTTTAGTTTTAAATTACCAATTTTTGATGTAAAATGCTAATAGAACCTAAAATTGTTAAAAATTGGAACATGTTGGGAATTTTGATGATTTTTAGTTCAAAATACTACCTTTAGGTGAAAAAACTAAAATAACCTACTAATTGAGAAATTTGAAGTCTTCAAATCTTTATGATTTGATATTAAAATTATTTTTGAAAAATACTTAGTTCCAGCGAAAAGCACTATTATAAAGCATATATAATATTTTCAATAATATATTAGATAATTTGTAAGTTTGAATTAAACCGCGTCTAAGTATTTAAAAAGCATAAATCCCAGTGAGCATAAAAGTCCAAAAACGTTATTGGAACGTTCTAAAAACGTCCTAAGTCAGTCCAAATAACGTTCCTTGAACATACAATGTTCCAGAGACGTTTTAAGGACGTATTTGGAACACAAAACGTTTTCAGAACATTATTTGGTCTAACTTAGAACAGTTTTTAAAACGTTCGAATAACGTATTTTGTCTTGTACGTCCAAGAAACGTTTTTAGGAAGTTCCAATCACGTTCTTAAATTTGGTGCCCACTGGGATGTTTCTCAATTCGCGTAAGGTTTTCTATGATTTTTTGTATAGCATATTTCACTGGCTGCACTGGTTCTTCACTCAGTGTAAAAATTTTTTGAAATTCTTTTTTTTTTATCATCCTAAAAGCCTTTGTTATTCTAAAAATTGAAAAGATAAGTAACAAAACATAGAGAAAAAGTCAAACGAAGTTGGAAAAAATGACACTGTTTTGCTACGTGATGAAAAAAGGTACAGTGTAACTTTTTTCAACTTCTTTTCACTTTTTTCGATTTTTGTAGTGTTTTTGTACTCTTAGAATAACTAATCCCAAATTTGAAAGAAAATTTACACCGATTAAAGAACCAGTGGAATATTCTATAGCATACTTGTTCGTTTTCAGTTTTTCTACACGCCCTTATGGAGGTGATGCAGAAAAACAGTGTAGCTTAACTTTTTTTAACTTCTCTTGACTTTTCTTTGGATTTTTTTTTCTTTTGAAATTTTTTGGAACTACTAAAAGTTTAATTTGAAAAATTCAAAATTTAAGTTATAAACTGACTTTAAGTAATGCACAGCCAATCAGGTTTTTAATAACAATTATTGCAATATTTTCAAAAAATATCGACCTCACACCCCTTTCTTATATGGGAGATATAAGCTTTGCTAATTTCAGGTGATTTATTGTTTTTTTGTGTGTATTTGGCATGTGTCGCTATAAGTCGCATTATTCAAGAGGTTCGAAATCCTTTGAGTACCCTGCGAGGGTGCTGTGATCGATTGTGTATTGTTTAGGCTGTATTCGATGCTAGATGTTTGAAGATAAGCTTCTCTTATCTGATTTATAAGTATTAACGTTTTTTTACGTCACAATTTTCATTGCTTGGAATTCTATAGTTTAAAAATAAAATTTCTGTTCATTTTTGATAAATAAAATTTAGGTCTAATTTTTATTAAAATCTATTATTTTGTGAACAATGTGAAAAATTAATAAATCTCGAGGGAAAACTGAATTCAATCTAATGTAATTTCTTTGTAAGTTGAATCTTTTTCAGAAATAAGCATTAAAAACATCCGAAAATCAGGTAGAAAGCTGTTAAGATAGACAATGAAAGGTGACGATGAGAGATTGACACACGAATCCAGAGCGAAGGATTACAAATAAATTTTCTGTTCTTTTTCCCCAAAGAGACTACAACCTAAATCTTTTTCTTCCGTTCACTCTTTCCTTTTGAATACCATGAATTTCACTTCCATTAAGTATTTTCACCGAGAATCACGATATGTAAACTTTCAACTCTAATGGAAATCTTAATAGTTGCTTTTTGATTACTGCTTTTTTTCTTTTTATTTGCCCACTCTAAATGAGATTCAAATAAGTTCGAATAAATTTCACCTCTTGGAAGAGAACAATTTATCAAGCTCTTCTTCCACTGAGATTTTTGTAAAAATAACTTATTCGACAAAGGAACTCTCTTTGTCCGAGCTAGGCACTGAAAAACCGAGTTCTTACTTGATCATTTATCGAAAGTTTGACCTACTCTGATGGTCTAGGGGTTTTCTACCAAGAAATTTTATAAACTGCATATCTTGTACATGATACAAGCTTTGTAAATAAATAAACTTTCACCATAAGAACGAAGTTATGCCCATATTTCATTTTTGTGCCACAAGGTGATATTTGTCTTTGTTAGTTTATTCAGTATTAAAAAATTATTAACACAGTAAGCCTGGCATAACAATCCTTTGAATATTATTCTGAGTATTAACTTTAGATCAAGATGATCCTTTTTCTGCGGATCCAAGTATAAATCTGTATGGGTCTGAACATTATTTTTTTAACCTTAAAAATTGTTTCTGTAGATTTACGTAGTTCAAGTTTTCGTCAAAAACTTATGATTTTTCGTTTTAGAAAATGTAGGAACTTCATTCAAAGCTCAGTTATGAAATTTCAATGTGCGTGTAGACTGTTATGACTTGGATATGCCATAAAAACTCACACTCGACAGCTTCTACTCATGAAACTTAATGAAAGGAAATTGATCTTGAGAATCGGCTCATTCTGATGCGCAAATTGCGGATCAAAGAAAAAATCCGAAATCTATATAAAAGCGTTGCATCTCACTTTCATCCAATTTTAGGATCAGATTGTTTAACTAAACTTCATTGCGAAGATACAAAGAATTGAACAGCTATGTAGTAAAAATATACGTTACATGCATATGTAAAAACAATAAGAAAGAATTTCTCCATTAAAGATTTTTCAAGATTGAATACGAATATTTTTCTTGCTCTCAGATAGTTTTTGAGGTTGCGAACAAACAGGGTGAGGGTGATATATTTTAGTAGATTGGAGGGGTTATTGATCAAAAAAGATGAAAGATAGAGAAAGTCGCTCCCTGGGGGTGTTTTTTATGCTACGTATAAGTGCGTATGGTCGTACAAGTGCGACTATTCATCAAGTCTTATTGGAAGCTTCAATTGACGAGACATCTACGGTCCGTAAATCTCTAGAAAACTTCCTTCCACCTTTTCCAAGACCTGCATTCGTTGGGAAATCGTTTAATTTAAAAAGAGTACAACTTAAACTTTTATTGTGCAATTTAAAAGCATCTAAAGTGCATTTAACAGTTGCTCTAATATCAATGAAAGTTCCAATTGCGATCATCTTTATACCGTAGCCTACATTCTGCGGAGGTTGAAAGAAGTAATTGTACCATAGAAATGCTTCTTCCAATGTAACTACGTAAATTAAACGAGGTACATATTTCCGCACGTAGTATACATTGGTTATTGAGGGAATTCTGGGAGCAGAACCACATGCAATCAGATGCAATCATAAAACTTTAAATTTTTTGTGTGCAGAAAAATGCAGGTATCAAAAGAATAATTATGTATCTCTACTTTCAAGAATGGTAATTTTCTCAAAATGTTATATTTCAAGAACTAAAGTTACATAGAATTGGAAAAACATGATCGGATTTTAATTTAGTTTGTATAAAATCTTTGAAGGAAAGAAAAAACGTAAAAAGAATGTTCAAGGTCGTAAAAGTTCTCAACTTTTATTGCTATATATCTTTCAGGCAAAGTCCGAGGTGCCGTCACACCGCAGTCTGCCTGGTCCCTCCGCGTTTTGACTGAACAATGTCAGGCAAAGTCCGAAGTAGTACTTTCACTTCGGACTCTGCCTGATCAAATCGCGATGTGTCCGACAGGCTCAGGCATAGGCCGGAGTAGAAATAAAACCTTTGGGGTTTACTTTTCCGGCTGGACAGTGGGCTGACTTGGGAATTTACAATTCAAAATAGTCTACAGGTCGCAATTGTGAACGGATTTGAAAGTGTCTTTTTAGAAATGATCAGCATTAAATTTTTAAGAAAACTTATGGAGGATATTTATCAATTTTTGTTTCAATATAATTATTTATTTAACGCAAGTTTTTTTCTCTAAAATGAATGAATGAAGTCGATATGTATCATATTGAACGTAGATGTACTTAGAAAACATAAATAATTAATTTTTCAAATTTTGTATTGTTCTTCAGTAGAAATTATGTCAGAATTCAAGCCTTTCCAGGAAAAGGCGATTATTTAAAGCGAATTTATAGACTATATATTGCATACAAGTCTCCAGTCTATTATTTGTAATAATTAGATTATTAATAACAATCATTGTTTATTTTTGATTTATTTGATGGAAAATGATTCAATATACGTGTAAAATGCTTTCTACCATAAAAGATAAATTTTCAAATGTTATAGATAAAAAAAAGAAAAGTAAAATATTTCTTGTAAAAACCAACTTTCCAGTAAGAAAGAGCCAGTAATAGATGTTGCGTTCACAAAATATGTTATCAAAATTCAAAATATTAATTTATCAAGATAGAAAATCACTGTATATCTGGGTTTGAAGTGGTTTATAACAACAATGATTTTATTTATTGAGTTTCTAGACATCGAATATCATTTTCAAAAACTAATTCTTAGCAAGTACACTTCAAAACAAAATTATCTTTAAATGTCGTATTAGTTTCTTAACCAATGAAAAATTTATCTCCCCACTCCCTCCCATCATCTTTTTATTTAGGTAATGATGCATCTACTTAGTTATCCTCAAAAACGGCAATAGTTTAATCTAGTTCTGGACGTTGTGGTGGTAGTTTGGAAGATTTTTGAATAGAAGTACTTGATCTAATGCTGTAAGTATTTTAAAAGTAAATTCTCAATCTTGTGGTTGGAGGTTCAGTGTAGATTTCCAAAAAAGCTTTTTTATCGCTACAGAATAATATTAAAAAATCGATAGTGTTTTTGAAAATTCATAACGATGACTGACGTAGCGGAAAATCAAGCGATGAAAATCAAATTCGAAGCCAAATTTAGTGCCCGCAAATTTGCAGAAAACTCGTCGCGTATGTCGAATTTAAAAAGATACAATGAGATCGTGAAGGAAGGTAAAGGTGCTAAAGAAGAAAAGAAAAAGTCATCGTTGCATTACAGGCGTCTTAAACGTCACGATGTTCTCAAGGATGGAGGCCACAAGAAACTGATTACGCCATTCTCCGAAAAGCTGCAGGATGTGAAATATTTTTTGTGTGATAACGAAATATTTGATGCGATTCATCAAGTGCATCTTGGATGTGGTCACGTTGGACGAGACCGCACGGAAAAAGTTGTGAGTGAGAAATATTCAAACGCAACCGGAGGCTCAATCAATTTATATTTACAATTATGTGTGATCTGTGAGAAAAACCGAACTCTTCCAGAAAAAAGGTTTAGCGGGGAAGCATCTGCGTTAAATATAGTACACATCGAGTTTTTTTCAATTTATTTTTTAGAGAAAAAACTTGTGTTGAATAAATAATTATATTGAAACAAAAGTTACAAATATACTCCATAAGTTTTCGTACAAATTTAATGCTGATCATTTCCAGAAAAAACTTTCAAATCCTTTCACAATTGCGACCTGATGTATACTACTTTGAATTGTAAACTCCCCAGCCAGTCCACTGTGCAGCGAAAAAAGTCAACCCCAAAATTTTATTTTTACTCTGGACTTTGCCTGAGCCTGTCGGACACTTCGCGATTTGACGAGGCAGAATCCGGAGTGAGAGTGCTACTTCGGACTTTGCCTGACACCGCTCAGTCAAATCGCGGAAGGACCAGGCAGACTGCAGTATGACCGTACTTCGGACTTTGCCTGTGACATATATATACAAAGCAAAGCGCTTACGTCAAAGCCACCGAACGCATCCTCGGGTTGCGGATAGAGGGTTTCTGTACCAAGGGTTTCTGCTGAATATAGTTACACTTATTAATAAGCAGTCGCTTACAATTGTCCAGGGGTGGTCCCGAAAAAATGAACACCCAAGCGGAGGCGTGAAAACCGTGCCGAAAGCTGAGTGGCACCTGGGTAAGGTGTCTCTAGCGGTGACTTTGGGATACCGTGCGACCTCTCAGAGCATGCAGCCTTACCCTTGCATGCGGATCTCTACAAGGATGGACGAACCCCTTTCTCTAGCTTCTCGTGGGAACAACAATGATAACACCAGACATAGTTGTAGTAAGTGCGGTTCAAAAAAATAAAACGCGCAAGGCTTCCAAAAATGGGTCGGACAAAAATGCCGATTACCCTAGATTTGAGAGCACCAATCAAGACGGAGTCTATGAGATAGACCAGCGGAATCTCGCAACTTTTAGGTAAACGTTTTGACTGACGAACTGCTAGAATGCTACGATACCAGTATGGCGCCTGCACGAGAAGGTTACATAGCACGACTGTATGCCTTGTGGTGCGACAAACACCCAGAGCTCTCGCACTTTTCGCATCAAAGTCTGCGAAACCATGCCCAAAACCTCCGGTTAAGAGGCTATGTAAGTGGAGCGCCTACTCTACCGTAGCCAGAACAAGCCGGCAACAGAGAAAGAGATATGTCACTGAGACCAACCACGAGCAGGCATCCAATGGAGGAAGAGCGATGCTTCAGGGCTGGGAGAAATATGAAAATCAAGGTTTCTCTCCAGCCCAAAAATCTGGATGAACAGGATGACGAGCTTTGTGAAGATTTTTCCGAAGATTCCGAACTTTGGTGTATCAATTGTGGTGTGTATCATGCAGCAAGAGCATAGGCGGATGCAATCAGTAAACCAAAACCAACTGCTGAACATATGACCAAAATACGAATTCATCAACTCACCACAAAGATAGGCTGCGCGAGACAGAACGCATCCCGCATTCAGTGTGGATTGACTACATAACCTCTGGCAGGAATTTCACCGCCAAAGTTCGACTGTTCACGCGCGAACTGCGGGTCCGTTATCACAAACTTAAGTCAAAGTTGCTGACCATCCGGCAGCATATTGTTGACAGAATACGGGTACTATCTGACGCTAGTCAAAGTCGAGGGCGGAGGGAGAGGCAAGTCAGAGGAAACCAACAGTTTTTCTCTGACCATCTCGTCTCTTCCAAGATCCTCTAATTACTGTCGACCATCCGGCCAAATTAGAGGAGGTCGAATTATTTTGGGGAGGAGTCTACGAATTCCAACATTCCGTGAAAGAAGACTCAGAAAACATGAATATCTTCAAGGAACTGTACAAGTCCTTCATAACATATGAGGAAGAAAGCCCAGCTATCACTTCCGAAGAGGCGACGAAAGTATTAAGAGGCATGAAGAACCATTCCGATCCGGGACGAGATGTTATTAAAACCTTCATGTGGAAGAAGTTTCCTTCAACCCTCCAGCGTCTAGCACGCATTTTCACCTAATATTTAAAGTCGGAAGAGTCTATTCCGGAGTTGTTAGTGGAAGGGCGCAAAATAATAATGTAAAATAAGGGGAAATTTAGTTGATAAGAAGAATGACAGACCAGTCACTTATCTAAACACACTGTATAAGATCTTCACAGCTATCCCAAATGATATAATTGTTCGGACAATCGGACCTGTGTGGCAATAAATGTACTAACAATGCGATTCAAAGAAAGGCGTAGCAGGATGTCAAAAGAAATTGCTCATCGAAAGATGTGTCTGCAAAGACGCAGCATTCTACTAGCGCAACCTATCCGAAGTCCTGGATTGATTGTGGGAGAGTTTTCGATTTAACCTTATATAGACTTATCATACGTCTGCTGGAAAGCTTGTAGGTTCATTGGAAAATTATGAGGTGTATAGAAAGATTGATGCCGCTTTGGAAAGCTACATTTACTATCTCATCTGGAAAACCTCGTGTGACAACTGACAACGTCACCTTTCAGAGATGTGTCTTTCATGGCCGACCCATAAGTTGTCTCCTCTTTTGCCTTGCATTATTGCCAGTATCTCTCGCACTTCGCCTTTCCGAAGGATATTTTCGCGGAAAACCTGGAAATCGAAAGCACAAGATCACTCACGTATTTTACATAGATGATATTAGGATATGCTTAGAATAAATAGCAACTACAACTAGCTGTAAGGATTGTCGAATCTCTCTCAGGAGCCTGAAATGGAGTCCCCGAAGACCCTGAGCTCATCGGCAGAAGCGCTATGTGACACTTTGGCGCTGGAGATACCTATACATGCCTGGACGTGCCACAGAGCTGCATTTATCCGTAAAATATACTCTCCGAAATAGATAGAAACGTCTCATCCGACAGATTTGATCTTCCGAACTGTCGGCTAGGATCAAAATATCTGCAACGAACATGCTTCCCGTCCGGGTTGTACGCTATTCATTTGGAGTGGTTCCATGGACGAAGGACAAGCTCAAATCGGTTCATATCAAGACATGAAACGTCATGCACATGAACAAAAGCATTCATCTTAAGTCTTCTGTTTCGCGACTCTACATCAGACGCGATCAAGGTGATCGCGGAATAGTCAATCTTGAATGTCTCCACAACAAGATTATTCTGGGTACAGCACATATAGTCGCAAATCGACGAGACCCTTTTCTTGAAATAGTCAGGAAGCACGAAGAAGTGGGCATCAAATCTTATCCATCTCAAGTACTCACGCTTGAGAGCCCGTATCAAGAAAGCACAGGAGAAGAACTTTCGTGAACAGCTCCTCAACAAAAGGATGCACGAAATCTTCCACAGAAATGTGGAGGATCAGTCGATGTTGCATGAGCTAACGTTCGCTTTCCTTAAATCACCCAGATTTAATTCATGTACCGAGGGTTTCATTTTGGCATTTAAAAACGTTTTCATTTCCACATTTGTGTCATTTTTGCGGCATAAGCCTTAATACTGCTCCGCGAAACGCTCCTAGGAAAATAGAGTCAATTGTCGAAAATAAGAAGCGCCGCATAAAATGGAACTCCATATTCTCGAAAAACTTTTTTGTTGCGCACTGAAGGCCTTGCATACTTCTCCTTGACTTCGACAAGCGAATCACGTTCATTACCGAATTTTCAGCACCAGCTAGCAAAAACATCATAGCCAAGGAGAATTAAAAGAAAGAGAGGTATAGTATAAGGGAGCTGCGACGGTTACATCTGAATTATTCTGTTAAGAAAATCATACTGATTATCAGTGCTCCTGGAGGTGCCAAGCTTTCACTAGTCATTGGCCTGAAAAGCATCCCTGCGGGTCAACAAAATGCTAAGACACTTGCGGGGAAAATGCAGAGGGCAGCCGTCCTTGGGTCGCTGCGCGTGCTTAGGATACACAAGACTTTTGCCGAATCATCGTATTGAGTCTATCATAGACTGTGACCACCTATCTCACGGTCATGAGACGTGGTCACGGCTGAAATTTTACCGCGATTTCGCTGAAAGAGGGTGCAGTTTTCAAGATTAGCACCAGCTTTCGGTGAAATTCCGCGGTTGTCCTCATGACAAACTTATATATATATAACAACAATGACACCACCAAAACACCAAAAAGCTGTAGATGCGGTTCAAAGCGATAACAATGCCGATAAACCTAGAGTTCGGGCTGCTGAAAATAATTTAGATGGAAACACGACGACGAACCGGCGACATTGACCGGACCACATTGAGTCGACGAATCAACTCAAGGATGACTTGCTAGACTGCTACGATTGCAGCATTATGCCACGACACTTGCGAGATGGATGCAGAAAGCTGTCATCCTTGGGTCGCTTCGTGTCCTCAAAACACACGAGGGTTTCGTCGACCTGTCGTTGTGATTTCGTCGTGTCCTGTGACCAGCCATCTCACGGTCGTGAGACGTGGCCATGAATGGGATTTACCGCGGTCCTATTGGGAGCCGATGTCATTTTTTTAGATGGCAGTTGCTCCCAGTGGGACCCTACGGTGGTTATTAACCTTTAGTTTTTAATTATATAAGTGTTTGGTTCCATGCCTAGAGGTAGGCCGGGAACTGGCAGATGGGAACATATAAACTCCTATCTAATACAACGCTGCTGAAATCTTGTGACCTTCTCAGAATAAAACATCAACCAAATGCGACTCTCTCAGTTTTCATTCCTTTTCCTCGACTCCGCCCCCTCCCCAGTAACTGAAGTTTGGTGGGACTGACGTTAAAACTAGACTCTCCACCATACGATGAATCACTACTTAACTTGGAGATGATTTCGACAAGCAAAATAAATTTTGCGCATATAGGATAGGTGGTAGTTGGGTGTACAATCTAAATAATGAATCATACAAACAATAAAATAGCCTCGGATTGGACTGAAACTTTGAAGAAGTACATGCACACGGTAAATGTAAAGGTCGAGTTTCCAGCGATGAATGGAGACTGGGTGTTTGGAATGCTAGGGGGGGTGATTGATCTTAAGGTAAGAGAACTACGAGAAACTATGCACGTAAGGAAGCTAGATATTTTATGTGTACCTGAGACAAAGAAAAAGGGATGCGAAAGTAGAAACATAGAAAATGGGGTGTTGAAAGGCGGTATTGAAATATGGTCAGGAGTACATAGTGCATGGTAGTCAAGGAGTCGGTTTGACTATGAATGAAAAAGCAATACAGCATCTCAAAAATCAAGGATATGTATCTCCCAGATTGATGTGGGTTAGAATGAAGGTAGGAATCAGAAGATTATTTATCATAGCGTGCTACCACCCAGTTGATAGTGATCCGATAGAAGTGAAAGACGCATTCTGGGACACTTGAAATGATGCAATAAGTGCTTGTGATGATGGTGAAAGAATTATGCTGCTAAGAGATATGAACGGATGAGCCGGCGTCCAACGTCAGGGTACAGATACAGAAAGGGTGCTACGTAATTTTGGGGATTCAAGAAGAAATTATAACGGGGAAAGATTAGTTAGCTTATGCTTAGAAAAGGACCCAATTATTAAAAATGCTTGGTTTAGACATAAAATGATCCACATGTACACCTGGCGTAAAGGAAATAGCCACAGTATAATTTACTTCGTTATTGCGGATGAAACACTAAGAGAACTAGTAAAAGATATCAGAGTCATGAGTGGCTCTGAATGCAATACTGATCATTACCTTTAGTCTCCAAAATAAACTTAGGGCGGGGATGGAGAAGAAAGAGAACCAAACAAACAAAATAAACGCGAATAAAGATTGAAAATGTACAGAAACCGGAAGTGCAAATAGACTTTCAGAATAAGTTAAACGAACGCATAGATAGGGCAACTTGCGAAGCTCTCATAAAAAATAAAGATATAGAGGGCGCATGGACTATGTCACGGGATATCATTGTTAAAACTGCAACTGAAGTGTGTGGTACGGCGGTTGTAGGAAGAAAATCTGGTGATGTATGGTGGAATGATGAAATTGAGGCAGCCCGACAAGAAAAGAAAGAAGCGTACAAGAGTACGCTGAACATCACAGGTCTTAGCGATGAGGAGAGAAATAGGCTAAAAAATTATTACAGACACAAGGATAGGAAAGTTAAACGACTAGTCAAGGAAAGTAAAGATAAAATCAGAACAGAAGAAGAGAAGAAAATATAAAACGACTTTGAAGGAAGCAAGAGACTAATATTTAAAAATATGGATGGAAGTAAAAGTACAGAGTTTGTCAGCATGAGAAGCAACAGAGGTGAAATGCTATATGATACAGACGGGATAATAGACATTTTAAAAGACTCTTTAAAAGAATTGTTAGGAGGTGAAGCTATAGGACTACATAACTGCGACATAGAACATAATGCATTAGAAAACCCAATTGAGAAAGTCTGTGTCACTGAGGTTAGAGATATAATTAAAAACTTAAAAAACGGTAGGCTGCTGGTGTAGATAGTATTAACGCTGAAATGCTTGAATGCTGCGGCGAGTACATACTTTACAGGCTGTACGAATCGATAAATTTATGTATCGAGATGGGGAAGTCCCAGAAGAGTGGAGAAAAGCGATTATCGTACCAATATTCAAAAAGAAGGGAGGAAAAAGCAACTGCAATAATTACAGAGGTATCAGCTTATTAAGTACCGTACGTAAAATATACTCAAAAATACTTATCCGCGGGTCATGAAAATAACAGAAGAGAATATCACGTATGGATCAAATATTTAGCTTGAGACAAATCACAGAAAAAAAGTTTGAAATTAGGAAAGAAAGTTTTTTATGCGTTTATTGACCTAGAAAAAGCATTTGACAAGGTGGATAGAAGTAAACTTTGGGAAGTCCTCAAACAGTACGAAGTCAATGGATGGCTCATACAAGCAATAAAAACAATATATGATGGTAGCAAAGCGAGTGTAAGGGTTAATGTGAAACTGAGTTTCTAGTTCGATATTATGCAAGGTGTTAAACAAGGATGCGTTATGTCCCCATGGATATATATCATATTTAAAGACAAGTGTCTAAGAATGGCCCTCTTTGACGAAGAAGGTGTAGATCTCGAGACAGTGAGGGTACGTGGGTTAGCTTTCGTAAATGACAAGGTTGTTATAGCAGAATCAATCGAGGACTTGCAAAGAATGTTGAGTAAACTAAATAAACTAAATACAAGCATGAAGAACATGGGCCTCAAAATTAACGCGAATAGAACAAAAATCATAGTGTTTGAAAGAAAAGGTGAGAAAATAATATGCAACATTGTCCTGAATGATGAGAGATTAGAACAAGTTGATAAGTACATATATCTAGGTAGCCTATTCACTAGTGTCAGAAAGATAGATGTGGAGTTAGGTGCATAAAAGAGGGTAAGAAGGTTATCGGTAGAGCAGGGTCCATTTTCAGAAGTAAAAATATATCAAAAAAAGCTAAAATGGCAATACATAATTCTATATTTGCACCGAATGTACTATACGGTAGCCAGACATGGAACTGTCAAGAGAAGGATAAGAGTAAAATTAACGAGATTGGCATGAAACCTCTGCGCACAATATGCGGGAAAACACTGATGGACAAAATGAAAAACGAAATAATCCTCAAAGAATGTGGTGCAAAAGAGACAATAGTTGACACATGGGAAATAAATTAATTAACATGGTACGGGCATGTTGAAAGAATGAAAGATAAACGACTAGACCGTGGAAAGGATGGTTATAATGTGTGAATGAGACCTTAATCCGAAAAGACATAAGAAGCCATAGAAACAAAAGAGCTTGCATGAAAAAATGCATGGACGTGAAGGAAGCTAGGGAAGTATGCCAGGACAGAAAAGTGTGGCGACAAATAGTTTATAAAAAGAATGTCAGTAGAGCGAATGACGTCTGAAACAAAAGACCTTGGATACTAATGGGCCCGAGTGGAGAAGCTCACATAACAACCTTGTGAGGCTCTTCACTTGGGGTGATCGCTGGAGAAATTGATCAGCAACCTGAGTCGGAGCAGTGTTACGGAACGAACGTGTTATTTAAATAAATAACACGAAAATTCCAGATCAATCTAAAAACTCGATGCGTTCTTCCCCACATTACTATTTTCCAATCGAACGAGTCATGCCTACCCCGAAAGGGAAATAGCCTAATGGTACAATAATAATAATAATAATAATTGAGAGAGCAAGAAGTTCCCTCAGTCCAATTTAGAGACCACGACGACGTTCAATTAATTCATTGTTTTAAGCACATTTGCTGTAACTTTTAGTTCTAACTGTATCGTGCTAACTTAATAGTATTTCAAATTATATTTCTTAATAAGCAGTGTCTATAAGTCCGAACAGTCCGTACGTTTACTTCCAGCTATACGGCCGGGTGAAACATACGGACATTCCGTACGCTCAGTTCCAGCTATACGGCACACCTGTGACTGATGATGGCACCCCTGTGACTGGTCACAGAAATAATGTTGGACAAACCCCTACACCTTTCCAACGTCTCCGGGGGGGAGGAGTTACCCCTGTGACAAGTCACAGAAATAATGTTGGTCAAACCCCTATCCCTTTCCAACGTCTCATGGGAGGCGGGAAGGCACACCTGTGACTAGTCACAGATATTATTATTATTATTATTATTATATCATCAAAACGTTTCCCTTTCGGGGTAGGCGTTAACTGCTCGGTTGGATAGTAGTTATGTGTGGATGGGTATATAGCTATAGGGTAGATAGGTATATAGGTGGAAGGTATAGATATTTTAGATTGATCTAGAATTCTCGTGTTATTTATTTAAATAACACGTTCATTCCGCAACACTGCT